>LGRX02014397.1:0-16683 GCA_001247695.2 Cymbomonas tetramitiformis | reverse complement strand
GCTAGATGGTTCCTCAATGTCCTCCCTAAGTCCAGAGTCACGGAGAGGAGACTAGAATACTCTGGAGTTAGCCCTGATATTTGGAATGAAGTTCTGAACGAAAGGGACAACGTACTCCCTTCTTCGTTGTGCCCATGGCCCACTCAAGACCCCCCCTATCATCAGAATGGTGCTGAGCATTATTATGGCGGTCACCATGACACGACAATCACCAACATAGCTTCTAAGCCCTTCATTAGCACCGTGAAATGGCCCAAAGCACTTACACTCATGGGGTACCTCCCTCCTCTTTTCGGTACTGTCCTCAACACGATAGGTGTTCCCCGTGGCAAGATTAAACCTCTCCTTAAAAAACTTTCAAGAATCTGTAGGCAACACACCAGAAATAGGCGAGACTTGTTTCTGTTAAACACCCCCACCACCTTAAACACTGACCCGCATACAGTTGACATCTCGAGCAGTGAGACCATGACAGAAGCAGAAGCTGTGCAGCAATCAAACGACTTTCTTCAAACTCTTTTGCAGTAATTTTCAAAAGTCTTGCAATATAAGGTGGTTCCCCGTCCCCTAGGAGGGGCCCCCCCTCTCCCCTCCCCCACCACCCCCCCCTCTCCTCCGCCCACCCTGACCTCCTTCCTCATCGTCTCCAAATACCCCCTTAATTCTTCGACTTCCCTCCCCACCGCCTAGTTTCAGCCACCCCTCCACTCACCCGGCCATGGCTGCTTCTCCATCTTCTAGAGTTTTTTGCTTAGCACCTAGCCTTTTCTCTAGATGTCACCCCGCTGAAAAGTGGGTTGAGCCCCTTTGTGGGCGCGCTATAGTAGAGGGAGTAGCCCCTAGTGTTTTCACTAGCCTGCTTTGCAGGGTTACCGCACTCTCAGGACTTTGTCCCTTCTGCTGGCGTAAATGTTTTATTATTATTATTATATTATTATTATTATTATTATTATTATATTATTATTATTATTATTATTATTTATTGCCGGTAGTACCGATCACGGCGCGTAGCCGAAGTAAGAAGGCTAGAAAAAGTATGTAACTCGTTGAAGCTAACATCATCAATATCTATATAATTGTATATATCAACATGTTGGGTGAAATGGATATACGTGGCAACATATTAGCGTAGCATAGTTGATTCCGACAGTGGGAGTGTTTGACTCGACTAGGGAGGCGAGATATTTCATATGCCTAGAGATGAAATTTAATGTAACCATGTGCATACGGGAGATGGGGGTGAAAATCCAGTTTGGAATGTTGGTTAGATGATCGAAAATAGAGGATCCAGTGAAAAGTTATGCACTTTGTAAGATTTACAGTTTTGCTGTCTGCCAGTGTTTACTGTAAAAATCCTATTACCGGTGTTTGTGAAGAGCCTAATGACTTTTTGACCCCGCTCCAAGCAGAACTTCTGCTTGTCTAAACATATTCTCGGCCCTGTAAAGTTTTTAAAGCATTCGGAGAACCTTTTTTTTGGCCTCACGCGAAAAGTACCAGAGCCTCCGGTGTAATACAGAAAAATAAAAAATCCCGAAAAAGTGAAAAAAATCGCGTCCGGAGGCTCGTGGTCTCAGCCAGAGTACGTAACATGCCATATCATCTGCACCGTTGACTATCACTGTGTACTATATAAATCTTCAAAAGTATAAATCTTATGTACAATATATGTCTATGAAATCTGTATAAGTATGTATACATATGTATAAATATGTAATCTCTAAAAAAAACTGAAATCAAATGGGTCCGAACTTGCAACTTCGAATTCCGGACTGACTCTGAAATTCCATCGCATGGCCAAACTGTCGATCTGTTGAGTTATTTGCCGTTGGAAATTTTGAAATCAAATAAGGGGAGTAAACCCTAAATTAAATGAAAAAGGCCCGGGAAGCGCTTTACCCCGCAAGCAATGAAGAGGAACGAACCATATTT
Organism: Cymbomonas tetramitiformis; assembly: GCA_001247695.2. NCBI lineage: Eukaryota > Viridiplantae > Chlorophyta > Pyramimonadophyceae > Pyramimonadales > Pyramimonadaceae > Cymbomonas > Cymbomonas tetramitiformis. Next base: position 14,751 of record LGRX02014397.1, on the reverse strand, counting down.
CAATTCTGTCACGATAAGAGGACAGTCGATTTCCTGAACTAAGGTTTTTGCACCTCGTAGGGGTAGGAATGCAGGACGACGATCCGACTGTTCAACTTGAACGTTTGATGTCCACAGGCATCACAGCAGGCATGCAAGGCAGTACAACTAAAACACCGGTGCCCTCGACGGCCACTCCAGCGTCTCAAACCTCCTCACCTAGCGTGTACGCAAACTCCGATGTAAACCTTGACATAGACCTGGTTGAGGGCAGGAACGACTGGCTAAACATTCAGGTGTGTACCAGAGGTTCCTTTGGTAAACGCACACCTACTTATCTTAGCGGCATTCCACGAGGCCCTGTTTTCTTTTTCTGAACCATTTCCCGGAAAAAAATAGTTGGCCAAGCAGACGGATGTATGCGTTATATTTGGAGAGTTGGAAACTGAAGATTTGGAACCCCTGCTTCGTGAGGAGAGAGAGCTGCACGACTTGGACTTGTCTTAGTTCTTTTTGTTGCAGTCATTGCATTGCCCTCAGTATGCGCCTCTCGAAAATAATCTGGGTGCTCAATATCTTGCTGTTCTAGCTACCGCCTCATCAGCTTCTCACACGCCAAAGCGCCTTCTTACAGCCCGAACCCTTGTTTTATGCTTTGGCATCTTCAGCCTGGCAATTCATCTATGAACATCGTTCACCTCACTATCAGCCAGTGTCTCGTGACGTGTATAGAACCTGCGTTTTTTTCACGGCTCGGTACGTTCGACTCCTTCCACTCTCCGCCATTCTGCTGGACGCGGTCTCGAGATGATACTGCGCCGGCGTCGCCTCAAGACGCAACTCCATCATTTGTTGCTTTGATTTGCAATTCCACCGGGGATGGTCTCAAGACGCTATCGCGCAGGACTTGATTTCGAGACACAACTCCGCCGGGCGTGGTCTCGTGAATCAAGTGACCTCCATCTGTCCTCCGGGCGAACCAAGAGTTCAAGACCAGTGTCACTTTTTGCCGTAGCACTTCACTAGTGCCTGGCAAGAGGCTGTCAGACGTTATGCCACGTGGCAGCGCGTCCCCGTGCAGCTCAGCACACTGGCACTTCGGCACTCCCTGTATCGCCTCGAATACTTTCAACGTCCTCACTCGATTAAAACCCGAGGTGGCGGACGTCAGATGGAAAGTGGCAGGAATGCGGGAGGACCGTACGTTTTCTCTTCTTCCTGTAACTGGGGAATTGGATGGGGTAACCTGCAGCCGATCATCCGCCTCGGCCTGAACGCGCTCGCACAGAAGCTCGAACGCCACTTGGACGTGGCAGCGGAGACAGAGCGGATGGTCCACACGAAGGCGCCCATAGCCGATTTGCAAATGTTGGCCAGTCAGTTTCGCGCACTGGAATCGCACATGGACACCCAGATGGACGCGAAGGTGGACGCCCGCAACTTCGAGAGAAGGTGCTGCCTGCTCCGGCGCTGGCACCCTACCGGTCTGGCGCCGCCTTGGCTCCTGACAGAAGGGCTTGTGGAAACTAGGCCAGGTGCCAGATCCTAGCGCATTCTGCCCACGGCTGTGACCGCTTGGAAAGCTCACAGAGGAGCTCCTCGGGTGGCCCACTTGGGCAAACGCTGTTGGGGTATTTTCCAAGAAAGATACATGAACCAAAAGTTGGAGTGGCGTCGAAGGCAGAGGTGCGGGTTGGGGCGGCCGGCACAGAGCGCAGGAGACTTGGCTGGAGCTGGAGCAGAGGCTCGAGGCATTGAGCCGTGATGGCCAGCATGCACTGGATTCCCGGGTGCACCCCACACCCGTGCTGTGCAGGGCACAACGCGCTTGCCTCCCGGCTTTCCCGGGAGCCGCTCTGCAGCCCTGAGCCGCAGTGCCTCCCCCCCGCCTTCCTCGGGACACCCCACCTCCCGCCTTCCTCAGGACACCCCCACCCCCTCAACTTCATCATGTTACCTCCCCACCCCACCTTCCTCAGGATACCTCACCCACCCCACCTTCCTCTGGACACCCCACCCACCCCACCTTCCTTAGGACACCCACTCACCCCACCTTCCTCTGGACACCCCCCACCCACCCCACCTTCCTTAGGACACCCACCCACCCCACCTTCCTCTGGACACCCCTCCCACCCCGCCTTTTTCACAAAAACTCCTCCTACTACACCTTCCAAAATTATCTCCCCTTTCGCATCACCGACAACAACCCCGCCCTCTAAGCCGTCCCCACGACGCCCTCCCTCACCAACCCCCTCTTTCTTCCCTGCTCCTCCAATGCTGCTCTTCATGCCTTCTACATGCTCGTCGACCCCGGAAACCGGTTCTCACGCTGTATCACGTTTAGGCCCCGTGCGATCCGTGACCACGCTGGGGAGGTCCTGGCACTCCGCCTCCGTTCCTAGAGATGACTTGACTCGGCAAGGTGCTCCGGGTGGATCTGCAGGTATCTCCATTAGAGAACAAGCTGAACACCGAGGTCAGATGTTCTCAATCTCTTTCCCCAGACCGCGGGCCGCATCGCGCAAGCCCCAACCGCCACCCTGTGGCTGTGAAAGGGGCGGGAGCCAACACTTGTGGTCGGATCTGTGGCTGTAAAGGGAGGAGGGAATTGGAATTACTTCTCAGACTGGAGGCCGTGAAGGGCATGGGTGGGGAGGGCATAAGTGTCCGGACCCGAGGAAGCCTGAGGGTTGGCATTCGGAAGGGAAATGTGCTTAATCTCCTGAAGCAGAGCACAGAGGATTGAGATGGCGCCTGCTTCAACTTGGAGCGTTCTCGTGGCTGTCAAGGTTGCAAATGATGTGGTGATATTGCACACCCCTTCAATGCTGAGGCCACAACGGAGGTGCGCTTGTGGGGCTGGGGGGGGATGGCACCAGGCAAAGCTAGTAGAGGATATGCGGATCTCTATTGTCACGATGAAGACCTCGATCGCCGAGGTCTCTCCATCCCACTTCAAGATCGAATGCACGATCTACTCCTCCACCCCACCCACTCGCCGCCCAGCACCATCTGCAATCCTTCGGACCCTAGCGCGCCCTCCTCCTCCACAAGCACTCTTCCCTTCACACAGTTATCAGAAGAATCTGGCAACGCGGCTGACAGGGAAGGGGGTTCAAGGGGCGTCCCGCCGCAGGGAGTGGCTGATGCGAGCAAGCGGACTGCGGAGAGTGACTTTCAACTGAAGGGTGAGGCAGAAAAGCTTGCTGCTGCTCTCCGTGCTGAGAGGTGGGGCTGCCCGCATGATACCCCCCTTCTGCCCGCATGACGCCCCCCTATCGAACTCATTCTGGCAATAGCGCAAGCAGTGTCGAGGCGCCTAGTTGCACTGGCCTGTGGAAGCACGGCAGGCTGCCGTGGCAGCACAGACACTGTGGCCAGTGCTTTAGAGCTGCGGTGATTTATGCATTCCACGGAATGGTGCTTCTGGTGGATGGGCAACGATGTGGCCTGCGCCTCCCCCTTCTCTGCGTGACCTCTCTCGGGCTCGCCGCACATCTCTGCGGTGCCCGTGCTTGGTGCACGCGATGCGGGTTGCCTTGGGGAAGGCGGGCGATGTTGCACGGGCCAACATGGATCAGCTTCGACCACGGCATCGGCCTTCATCCCATTGCCATGATATCAATTGCACCGAGTGACCTACTAGTGCTTTCCTATCGGCCCGTCTTATATTTCCGCACTTTCAACAACAGCATCCATCGCAGCATCTCCATGCCTGTTGCCGGCATGAAGCGCCCGTGGAGCCGTGGGCCTGTGAAGCCTGGGCAGGCATTCCTCGCATCCTGTGGAAGCTGAGCAGCTGCGGCTTGGAGGGTGTGGTTTGGGGAGGAGCTACCTCAGGCAGGATCGGGAGAAGCTTTCCATGCAGGTGCGGGGGTGTGGGCTCATTCCCGAGGCCTCCATGAAAGCCGCAGCTCCTCAACCAACGCGAAGCCATCACCCCGCCATGTGAAGAAAGAGCCACGCGTGCTCGACCTCGGGCACGCAGCCACGCGTTCTCGACCTCGGGCATGCAGCCACGTGTGCTCGACCTCGGGCACGCAGCCACGTGTGCTCGACCTCGGGCACGCAGCCGCGCGTGCTCGACCTCGGACACGCAGCCACGCATGCTCGACCTCGGGCATGCAGCCACGTGTGCTCGACCTCGGGCACGCAGTCACGTGTGCTCGACCTCGGGCACGCAGCCACATGTGTTCGACCTTGGGCACGCAGCCACGGGTGTTCGACCTCGGGCACGCAGCCACGTGTGTTCGACCTCGGGCGCAGCGACAGGTGTTCGACCTTGCAGCCCGCGTGTGTTCGACCTCACGCAGCACGCAGTACGCACGTGTGTTCGTGTGTCGACCTCGGGTACGCAGCCACGTGTGTTCGACCGACTCAGGCACGCAGCCACATGTGTTCGACCTTGGGCACGCAGCCACGTGTGTTCGACCTCGGGCACGCAGCCACGTGTGTTCGACCTCGGGCATGCAGCCACGTGTGCTCGACCTCCGGGCACGCAGTCACGTGTGTTCGACTCAGGCACGCAGCCACGTGTGTTCGACCTCGGGTACGCAGCCACGTGTGTTCGACCTCGGGCACGCAGCCATGTGTGTTCGACCTCGGACACGCAGCCATGCGCATGCCACCTTGGACACGCAGCCACGCGTGCTCGGCCTTGGACACGCAGCCATGTGTGTTCGACTTGCGACACACAGCTTCCCGTGTTTGATCTCGGGCATGCAGCCACCCGTGTCGGGCCTCGGGCGCGCTACGTGCGTTCCACTCAGTTTGTGCAGCCACGGCATGATCCACTGTTTGCACTATGTATGCCCAGCACGACCCAGCTTCAGGTCAAACCCGAGTGCTGCGCTGTGAGACATAACACATCGCACATGCCACATGATACTGGTCAGCATAACTTAATCGTCGTGTGTCTCCAGAGGCGAGATGTATTGGGTGCTTGGGGGGGCTGGCGGGTCTGCTTTGGCGCCAGATGGACCTGCTGCAAAACGAGTTTAACTCTTTGAAGTCGGAAGCGTCTCGACAGGTGCAAGTGCCCACTCTGTCAGCACTACACGGCATCCCTCCGTGATGTCCACACAGGCGTCTCGCAAGGAGTCCAGGGGTGGGATTGGGACCCACCCGTCAAGGCAGCAGAGCCTGAAGGGGGTAAGCAGTGGTATTGAAGGCGGCAGATTCCGTCTGAGCTGCGCCTGCGTGAGAAATGTTTGGTCTGTGTGAAGCGCAGGAAATTTCATGCCGGAACCTAAAACCTAAAACCCTAAACCCGGCGGAGCTGTAACGAACAGGCTGATGACGGCAGTGCTGGGTGGGGCAGACTCACACCTTGGCGCAGGTAGAGCGCGGGCTGGAAGGACAGGCCGGGAGGGTGGGCGCAGTGGAGCGTGGGCTGGCGGAGCAGTTGGAGAATGCGGCGCGGGCGGAGCGGGAGAAGACCGGGCAGACGGGGCGGCTGGAGCGCGAGCTCGAGGCGCATGCTCTCAAGACTGCCGGACACCTTGAGCGCCTCGAACGTGACTTGCACACACACCAGAACGCGGCCACAGAGAAGGAGGTGGCTTTCGGCCCCTCGGAGCCTTCCCTCGCACGTGCGGGAATGGTGCGGGTGTGCACTGGGTGACCGGGGTCAGTTCTGCCCTGGACGCACCAATCAGGAGTGCACTCTGTGATGTGGGAGGCGCCGAAATTTGGGCTCAGTATTTCCAGGAGTCCCAATTTGGATGGGTAGTAGACAGGGCGGGGTATTGGCCAGGGGAGGAGCTTATGCAGTGATGCGGGGGCAGGAGAGGTCAACTGATGTTGAATTGTTTTTGAGGAATACAGTGTGCTATTGAAAGTGGAACCTGGTGCCCCCCCTGCTGCAACTTTTGTGCCCCCCCTGCTGCAACTTTTGTGCAATACAAATATCAGAGCCAAGGTACATAAACGAGGGATAGGGGGTAGGGAGGAAGGTTTGGAGGGGGATGCAAAAAGTCCATGAGCACGAGAGCTCCTGGGCTTGCAGCTGGGTGAGGGACTATCTCGGCGCCGCGGGATGGAAGGGAAGAGGTGATGATTTACAGTGCGATAGATTAGCTTTATGCGAGGGGTTGAGGGGCTGTCATGGTGCTGTGCAAAAGGTGGGGAGGGGGGCTTAGAATAGTGGGCAGGCTTTTTTACTGACAAGCATTGGGGGATTGATCGGGTGCGGGAGCTCCTGTGGCGCTCTGAGATGGGAGGAGGTGGTGGGGTGGGGGGGCAGAGCTCCAATGCGCGGGAGCTGACGGCGGCTGTGGCTGGGGTGAGGGACGAGTTGAGCCGCCGGTGCGATACGCTGACGGCGGACCTGGCTGCGGGGCGTGAGGACACCAAGGAGAACCTGAGGCGCGACATCTCGGAGCTCAGCGCGGAGCTCAACGGTGTGCGGGACGGCCTCGGAGCCCGGACTGCCGCTTTGGCCACCGATCTGGCCGCCACACGCGATGATCTGAGCCATCAGTGCGCAGAGCTTGGAAGGCAAGCGGCCGAGCGCGCCCACAGGTGTCGCACCTTCCTGCACTCTCGGTTATTCCCCTTCTGAACTCGGGTCTCTGCCATCGCCCTGGCCTCGCCCGCCGCCTCGTTGTCACCACCCCCTCGCCTGTGCCATCAGCTTCATGTCGGCCACCCCTCGCCTGTGCCATCAGCTTCATGTCGGCCACCCCTCGCCTGTGCCATCAGCTTCATGTCGGCCCCTTCGCCTGCACCAACCCTCTTGTGACAGCCCCTTCGCCGGCACCAACCCTCTTGTGGCAGCCCCCTTCCTCACCTCTCCCACGTCCTTTGCACTCATCCCTGCCGACCAGGTACCAGCACACCGAAGTGACCCTTCACGGGTAAAATCTCAGTCAACGTGGGCCAGCTTCCTGTCCATGCAGCAACCCTATTCATCCTTTTCTGTCACCTGGCACACATGGACCAGCGAATTTGTGGCTCGCCGCTGTGAACGTACGCCTCAGCGGGTGTTTGTGGAGCACCGCGGATTTCTCGGATTTCTCGGGGTTCTGGGGCGCCAGGCTGGCGGACACCGAGGAGGCGGGCACGGAGCGGTTAGCTCAGGTGTGAACCCTTCCCCTTCAACGGCCGTTCAAGGGTAACCCCAGCAGAAGCGTGTCTGTGCATTCTTTGCAGCAGCCGTTCTTCAAGTCCGACGGTCCACGTGCGATGCCACAGATTGAATGTGGCATATTCCTGCGTGGCTCCCAGAAATCTCTTCGCGGAGTATCCAATTTTCCAATTTTCCCGAACTAAAAAGATCGGACGGCTCAATTTTAGTTGGGCACTGCTGGCAAATTGCACACCGATGTGCATCCGTTACGTGGTTCAAATCGCAGGCAGGTGGAGCGGCAAGGTCAGCAGGAGGCAGGGCAGGTGGTGCAGGAACTTAGCCGAGAGCTCGAAAATCGAGCCACCGAAGCCATGCAGCACGTCATGTTGGTGGACGTGCAGGTGCTGCAACATGTCCCACCCTTCAACAGCCAGGAGGGGACACGGATGGGGGGCATCTTTGCCTCTTTGCTACGCCTGCGCCCACTTCCTCTGCAGCATTGCAGCCAGTGCTCGAAATTAGTTTTCAATCCGAGCTGCCGTGGTGCGGAGAACATGCCAGCTTCCCTGTGCCGAATGGTGGGCGTCGCAGCGATAGATGCGGGAGGTGCCAAGGAGTTGGGAGTGCGCTTGATCCGAGAAGCTAGTGGTACTTAAGGGGGCCTGTGGGAGGCGCTCGGGCGTCCAGGTGATAGATCTCCGCAGACGGTTGGATGACGAGACCACGGGGCTCTCGCAGCGGTTAGATGACGAGAGTAGCAGAATGTCGCAGCAAGTGGACAAATCGGCGGTGGAGCTTTCACGGCGCTTGGACGCACAGGGCGGGAGCCTGGTGCAGCAGCTGGAGCACAGCATGGACGAGATCTCAAAAAGGCTTGAGTGGGAGACAACCACGCTATCGCAGCGGCTAGAGCACGAGATGGTCGGGTTGTCAGCGCGGGTGGACGGGGAGCACACGGCCAGGATGACCCTAATGGAGCAGCAAGGTCTCTGGCCCCTATGCGCAAGAACCTGTCCCACGTCTCCGCCTGGCATGCCTGTCGTGCCTGCATTCCGCATCTCATCACACACATCCATGCTTGCTCTTCATACAACGCTTTCGCCTGCGCTCAACCGCTTTCTCCAACAGCGCCTCACGCAAGCGTCACTTGCTAACTATGTGCCACCTTGTCCGTGACACATGCTATATATTTTTTGGTACAGGGCCTGGCACCAAACCCTGAACTGTCGCCACGGGGTCTGCGCGGATGACACGTTGCGGGTGCGGCGTTGATGCAGAGAAGCTGCAGCAAGGATTCAGGGCGGACATCGAGGGCCTGGAAAGGGACCTCCGGTGAGCTCGCCGCCATCGCAGCGCCAGTTTGCCTTCCCCGGCGTTCTCCTCCTATGTTGCCCCCACGCGATTCCCTGCAGCCTTGTGTGGAGACCCGCCCGGTAGAAGGCGTTCATTTCACGCCGCGGAGGCTGTACGCCGCCAGCGGAGCACCCTGCGATGGGCTTCGGAGGCAACCTCGGTGACGTGGCTTGGCCTTGAGCTTGAGTGCACCCGCTGGCGTGGCACGACTGCTCTCTCTCTCTCTCTCTCTTTCTGGGGATGAGCTCGAGCAAGAGCTCGGGGAGGGCTTAGGGTTGAGGTGTGCCGGGGTTGTAGCGAGCCGGGTTTTGGCCACTGCCGCGTGCACGCCCACCGAGGCAGGGCGCGGGGCGGACGCTGCGGCACTAGACTGCGGCCATGCGAGGCTGTACCTCCTGGCCACTGTACAGGTCACTGACGACGTGGAGGCTCCTCGGGGTCTGCTGGGTGGACGGGGCGGGGAGCACTCAGGGAGGTCATGCTGCAGCTGACGCCCCTCGCCACACACTCAAATGACGTGCAGAAGGTGAGGTTTCATCGGGCCTGGCCCGGGGAGGTTGCGCTGCAGCATCAGCCATCTTACGCGTGAGGTGGCGAGCGGCGCGTGGATGAGTCATGAGGGGGCGAGCGGGGAGGGAGGGGCTATGGATGGACAGCTGACGAGGATGGTGAATGTGGTGGAGGACCAAGTGAAAGATGGGCGCGCCACACTGGGTGCGACACGCTGCCAGCATGGGACGCTTCCATGGGACGCTTCTCTGCTGGGCGTGACGAAGCTTCCCCAACACCCTTCCAGAGGAACTCCTCTTGCATGCGGGGAGGGAATAGTATACTCTTCTCGCCGCTTAACACTCTCATCTGGGGGACTTGCCTCACGTGTGGGGAGGGAGGTTTAGGCTCTCTCATCACTTAGAAGCCCCTTTCTGCAGATTGCTGAGCATGCTGCCAACATGTTCCACGTGGTTGGGCTTCCCCGCCGTGCTGCCATCATGACCTGTTCACTCCGGTATAGAGGTATCTGAGTAGAATACCACTCTTTCACATTAATACCTGCCATATATTTACTAATCGATTGTCCGGTTTTTGAGGTGGATGGTGCAGTGCTCCGGTCATTGGATGCATCATAATCCGAATCAGCCTTTCACCTTTCACCATTCGCTTTTCTTACAGGCGTAGTAGCCGTTATTTTAGGAGTGTTGTTATCGTCCGACGATATCCGAAATCCAATTCGATAGGTAGGGTTGTTATATGGGAGCTCTACTTGTGTTGGGGGGAGAGGGAGGGGTAAGGCGGCGCCTTGGATAGATAGCTCGCACGGCTTAGGGTATGGGACGGTGGGTCAGAGAGAGTGGTGTCACAGCTGGAGGAGGATCTGACCCGAGCTCGCAAGCAGCAGGAAGAAGTCCACGTAACCCCCTCGCCCATTTCCCACCCACGTTGTGCACACCATACACATTTGTGTGCCTTCCTGAGCTCTCTTCGCGTGCCCCGAGGCGGATTGTTGGCGCCTTTTGCGGAGGCCAGGCCTGTAGAGGGGCAGGTGCCAGGTGCGGATGTGGCACATGGATGCGGGGCGCGAGTGTGGCGCATAGGTACGGGGTGCTGGTGTGGCACATGGGTGTGGAGTGCAGGTGTGGCACATGCATGTGGGGTGCGGGTGTGGCGCATGGATGCGGGGTGCGGGTGTGGCACATGAATGTGGGGTGCGAATGTGGTGCATGGATGTGGGGTGCGGGTGTGGCAACGGCCTCTGGTGGCAGGAGCTGATGTTCTCAGACCTCCAGAAGGCGAAGACGAAGGCAGAGCAGCTCGCGGCTGCACAGGAGGCAGCGAGGTTCTCCCAGGAGGAGGTGCAGCGGGCGGTGGAGGAGGTTCGGAGTCAGATCAGCCGCGCACACACCGCTTTGGACCAGTCCCATCAGAAGCTGTCACAGCTGCGCAGCAATCAGGAGGACTTGCAGACGGAGCTGCGCCGATCGACGGACGCCTCGGAGCGGCAGGAGGGAGTGCAAGAGGAGATGCAGGTGGCCCACGAATTGCACGAGGTGCGCGGACCTCCGCCGCCCTCCGGCCGCTCTCTGCTGCCCGCCGCTGCTAGCTCCGCTGCTGGTGGTGGTGGACGAGCAGCTGTTCAAACTTCGAAAGATATGACAGGTACATGCTGTGATGTGGCGCAGGCTATGATCCGCAAGCTGCAGACCCAACAGGCTCGCACCCTTCTCTCCTCCTCCCCTCTCCCCCATCCCCCAATGTTTGTCGATTAAAACGACTTCAGATCCTCGGTCACAACGCGCATGCCACCTCATGCCGCGCCTTGCCCCAGCCTCATCACCGAGGATGATGTTACCTAAAGCCGCGCTCTTTCACTTAGAGTTTGGCTTGGCAGCCGCCATGTGGCATGCATGCACTGGGGATGTTTCTCATCTCCTTTTCTCAGCAGCACAGATGGACACTCAGATGGCGACCGCACCGAGTTGACTCCACGGCAAGGCTGCCAGCATGGTGCAAGGGGCCTAACTCGCCTCCGATGCCTGCACGTCCCGCAGGCGGTCACAAAGTCCGCTGGAAACTCGCTACAATCTCAATGACAAATTCAACGCATGCCGCTTACAATGAGGAGTGCCGCCGAGGGGCCCCTAGCCTAGCCCCTAGAGAGTGCGCCGCCGAGGGGCCCCTAGCCTAGCCCCTAGACAGTGCACCGCGGAGGGGCCCCTAGCCTAGCCCCTAGAGAGTGCACCGCGGAGGGGCCCCTAGCCTAGCCCCTAGAGAGTGCGCCGCGGAGGGGCCCCTAGCCTAGCCCCTAGAGAGTGCGCCGCGGAGGGGGCCCCTAGCCTAGCCCCTAGAGAGTGCGCCGCGGAGGGGGCCCCTAGCCTAGCCCCTAGAGAGTGCGCCGCCGAGGGGGCCCCTAGCCTAGCCCCTAGAGAGTGCGCCGCCGAGGGGGCCCCTAGCCTAGCCCCTAGAGAGTGCGCCGCGGAGGGGCCCCTAGCCTAGCCCCTAGAGAGTGCGCCGCGGAGGGGGCCCCTAGCCTAGCCCCTAGAGAGTGCGCCGCCGAGGGGGCCCTAGCCTAGCCCCTAGAGAGTGCGTCGCGGAGGGGGCCTCAGCCTAGCCCCCAGAGAGTGCGCTCATGGAGGGGTCCTAGCTCAGCCCCCAGAGAGTGCGCCGCGGAGGGCCCCTAGCCTAGCCCCAGAGAGAGGCACATGAGTGGGGCCCCTAGCCTAGCCCCTTTAGGGAGAGTGCGCCGCGGGAGGCCCTTGCTCAGCCCCTAGGAGAGTGCTTCGCCGAGGGGCCCCTAGCCCAGCCCCTAGAGAGTGCACCGCGGAGGGGCCCCTGGGCTCAGCCCTCAGAGAGAAAGTGCCTGGGAGGGGCCCTCAGCCTGGGGCCCCCTAGAGAGTGCGCCGCGGAGGGGCCCCTAGCCTAGCCCCTAGAGAGTGCACCGCGGAGGGGCCCCTAGCCTAGCCCCTAGAGAGTGCGCCGCGGAGGGGCCCCTAGCCTAGCCCCTAGAGAGTGCGCCGCGGAGGGGGCCCCTAGCCTAGCCCCTAGAGAGTGCGCCGCCGAGGGGGCCCTAGCCTAGCCCCTAGAGAGGCGCTCAAGCGGGGAGGGGCCCCTTAGCCTAGCCCCCCTAGAGAGGCCGCCAGGGGGCCCATTTCCAGCCCTTGGAGAGTGGCACATGCAGAGGCCTCCCTTGGCCTAGCTCCCCAGAAGGTGCCTGAGGGCCCCTCTTGTGCCAGCTCCCTAGAGAGTGCAGCCGAGGGCCTCCAGCCAGTCTCCTCTCTTAGAGAGTGGGCACACAGGGGGCCCTAGCCTGTCCTCTAGAGGGCACGCGGAGGGGGCCCTAGCCTAGTCTCCTAGAGAGTGCGCCGCGAGGTCCCTAGCCTGGGGCCCCCAGAGAGTGCTGGCCATGAGGGGGCCCCCTTAGCCCAGTCCCTAGAGAGGCACGCGGAGTGGGCCCCCTAGCTCCAGCCCTCAGAGAGCGCCGCGGGGAGGGCCCCTAGCCTAGCCCCCAGAGAGTGGCACGTGAGGGGCCCTGCTAGCCCCCAGAGAAAGAAGGCCATGAGGGGCCCCTAGCCTAGCCCCTAGAGAGTGCGCCGCGGAGGGGGCCCCTAGCCTAGCCCCTAGAGAGTGCGCCGCGGAGGGGGCCCCTAGCCTAGCCCCTAGAGAGTGCGCCGCCGAGGGGGCCCCTAGCCTAGCCCCTAGAGAGTGCGCCGCCGAGGGGGCCCCTAGCCTAGCCCCTAGAGAGTGCGCCGCGGAGGGGCCCCTAGCCTAGCCCCTAGAGAGTGCGCCGCGGAGGGGCCCCTAGCCTAGTCCCTAGAGAGTGCGCCCGAGGAGGGGACTTGGGGACTTCCACATCTCTGTTCGGTGCTGAGAGGCTGGTAACACATGGGTGGGTGTCGGAGCCACGGTATCAGGAGGAGGTGCACATGCTGATGCATCATCGTTCGCTTGAGAACAAGTCTCGAGCGGTGACTCTCCAGCACTTCTGCCCCACGTGCACGTGCTGCGCTGGCACACTGCTGCTCTAGGCGCCACTTGTCACGCATCGCATGCGCAGAGAGGCCGCAGATCCACTGCGGCTACCGCATGCTCACCGTAAATGACGGAGCTGTGCGGTGCCGAGGAGCGCAGGAGGAACTGCAGCTGTCACTTCAGACCAGCATGCGGGAAAGCATGCGGGAGGGCCAATCCCGCGCCGTGCGCCCCCCTGCCAATACCCCCGTCGGCGAATGCTGGCCCATGCCTGACCCAACAGGATGTCGGCCAAGGCGGGAGTTGGTTGTTGCACCTCAGCTGCAGATGCTGTTTGCTCATCTCTTCCTAGCGCTGACTCTTGCATCGGGGCCCTGGGGACTGTGAGGAGGGGCCGCAGCTCGCTGATGGCCACGTCGCAGTTAGTTGCATACACTTCGCTATGTGCCACTTCCTCGCCGGGGCGATCAGAGAGCTCCGAGACTCCAGTTGGGGACAAACGGATGGCCGGGGCACCGATCTCTACTCACCTGATGCATGCGTCTCTTGTGTGAGGCATGCGGCACACGCAGACTGGTAGCCTGGGAGTTGACTTCTCCCTGCCTCAGGCATGTGTCTCGTGTGTGAGGCGTGCTTCACACAGAGATTTGGAGGGAATCTGGCGCAAAGAGCTTTACGAATACTGAGGCTTGAGGGTCCTTTGGGGGGGGCTGGGGACGAGCGGCAGGAGGAGCTGGGAGCGCAGGGGGCCGTGCGAACCATGGCCGAGGTGCGAGCATCCTACTCCCGAACCACTCCCCAAAATGCATGGCAACCTTCGACAGTTGCAGCGCCAAGTCGCATGTCCCTGGCATTGATCGCTGGACCGGCGTTCATGACCCTGGCATTGATCACTGGACCGGCTTTCATGTCAGCTCCATGTGGCATTCACTCCGTCCTCTTGCGTTGAGCCACGTCAGCTGTCAGTGGGGGTTCTAAGGCCTCTACAGCAGCCCATCAAAGGCCGGGCCCCGCGATCTTATAGCAGTGAACGGAGGGTACGCGAGCGCGGGCATACACGGGAGGCACACTGACTTTTTCTGAGCTCGCAGAAGTGTGTGGGGTTGACGGGGAGATGAAACTGGAGGTGGGGACGGCGAGGGGAGGCAGCTAAGCCAATCAATTGAATCGGAATTGGCGAAGCGTCCAACCTGGGATGACATGCACATACGGTGAGTGAACAGAGCTTGCGAGGCTGCTCCGAGGGTGTTACAAGGCTGCTCTCGCGAGTGCGGGGCTCGCGGTCAGAGCCGGCTTGCTCGAGCCAACGTGCTGGTGTGCAGCGTGCATGCGCTCCGCTGGCGCCCTGGAGCGCCGCCTTGGCTGTCTCCTCTTCGCCCTCCAGTGCCCACCACTGGGTGCAGTGCATCGCATGCACTGAGATCCCAATGTGGTTATATTAGCCGCTTGCACAAAACGAAACCAGACGAAGTGAAACGAGATGGATCGATCAGCTGAAAATTTCAACCGGTTGGTTTCGATATGACGCACGTAGTGGCTCGCGCCGTCTCGGAATGCCATGGCCCCCTGGCTTCCACTATTTGTTCCCCCATAGTGTTCCATAGGCCGCGGGGGGTTGGGGGTAATATGTGGCGAATGGCTGCAGATTGTCCAAAAAGGCTGACTGGGAAGCTGTCCGAAAGTCACTGGACACAAAATCGGATACAATGCAGGTGCAACTCTCCTCTGCGCCGCTGAAGGCCCGGCGGCACAGATGTGTGCGCTGCGCCCAAGCTGACGGGAGCCCGCATGTCCAGGATGTAGCCAGTCACAAGCTGACGGGAGCCCGCATGTCCAGGATGTAGCCAGTCACAAGCTGACGGGAGCCCGCATGTCCAGGATGTAGC
>LGRX02014396.1:0-19914 GCA_001247695.2 Cymbomonas tetramitiformis | reverse complement strand
CTCCGCCTCCACTTCCGCATCCCCCTCCGCTCCGATGGACGTCAGCCCCCTTCCCCTTCCCTCGCACCCTCCTCCTTCCCTGCCGCGTGAGGGCAAGGGCCAGAAGCGACGCAGGCTGAGCGTGCCAGAGAGGAATAGGAGGAGGCGAGCCAAGCAGGAGGCGGAGCATGCGAGCACGGCAGCGGAAGCAACGAGGCCCCCAACCTCGCCGGATCCTCAATAGTGTGCCTCTTCCCCCGGCTGCGGAATGCGCTCCGGGCACCCCAAGCGGTGTCAGTGCACAGAACTAGGGGCGGCAGGACATGGCAGGCTCTCCAACTAAGAAAGGACTCTGTCGTTGAAACACACTGATAGTTCCCGTATTGGTGGAGAGTCCTGCCCCGCACCCGCGGTCTGCTGTGCTGCTCTGCGCGGGCAGTGAATTGCAGGGATGATGCATGTAGCACTAGACGGACTGTCTCTGAGGCTGGCAGGCAACTCACGACGCATTTGGTGACAGAATGTCGAGACTCTTCTCTCTCCGAACACTCTTCTAGAAATTATATATTCATCTCTTAATTCAGACCGAGTCCCTTGGGGAAAAAAAAAAAAAAAGCGTTCCATGTCCTGAATGCCTTGCTCGTGTATGCCCTGTGGGGTGGGGCTCCAAGGCGCCCCGCCCCCCTGAGCCGGCCTGTGGGTTGTTTTCATCCCGGCTCGGGACGTGCACGCCATCCTAGGGTATGAGGTGGGTACGGGGTGCGCCGTCTCGGGAGGTGGGTGTGGGGGGGGTTGGTGGGCTCTACTACCTTTCAGCATCTACCGCAAGGGGGTGAACGCTGCTACTAATTGCTCTTGTGTGCCCGTCACCCCGGGGGGGGTTGCTGTCGCGTCGCTAGCCCCGAGCGCATTGCACTTCGCCTCGGCGGGTCTACCACACCCTACCACAACGCTCGATTCCTACCTCGGTCCTCGCCAACCTCAGCCCTCAGTTTGGCATGGCACTGTATCTTGCATTCCGCGCCGCGAGACTCTGGGCCTGGTCTTGATCCCCGACGTGGCTGCTGCGGCGGACACACAGGGGTGGGGTCTGTGCTCTCGCCGGCCGCGTTGAGTCTTCCCGTACATTGCCAAGGTCCAGTGCATTGCATGCCGGTCCGGTCTTTGCCGCGATCCTCGAACGCCAACCTGGTTGCGGTGCGTGGGTGTGGGGGAGGGGGGGGCAGCGCTGGGAACTCCTGGACGTGGGATTGGGGTAGCGCGCCACGCAGTGGGTCTCAGCGCACCGGGAACGGGATGGTTTTCTTGGGCCCGCGCGGCACAGCACTCGCGCTCAGCCTTCATTGACGTTGCACTTGGGTAGCTAGGACTCTCTCGGGCGGCCAGGACGCCTCCACTTTCTTTTTTGGGGATAATGGCCGTGAAACGCCATGGCGAGACTCGCCCCCCTGGTGCCTTTTGACTGGCGTCCCCCCCGGGCCCGGTGGGGGCGAAGTATTCCGGGGTTGAGGCTGATTGGCGAGACGGCCGCGTGGCTCTGCGCGAGGGCCGGGTCTGGACTGAGCCCCGATGAGGCCTGCGGGCGTACAGGGGTGTGACCCGGACGGCGCGGTGCCACGCGGCCGTGGCGCTTTGGCCTCGGCCCCGCAATCCTTTGCCCCTCAAGGGATCCCCGGTCGCCCGGTGCGTTCTCTAGGAGGCGTGAACCGATTTATGGTGGGGGAGGGCGGACGGATCCGGGGAGGGAAGGCCGGGGCGTCCGAACAAGCCACCCTCCCTGAAAGCTCCATGCCCAATGCCGGTCGCCGCCAGCAATGGTGCCACACGTACCTTGAGTATATCGTGGTAGGCCGTACTTGGCTACGAGCGCACGTGGACGGGGTGGCGTGGCAGCCATCCGCACTCCTGAACGAGGAACTCCGCTGAGGAGCGGCCTTGGGAGCAAGTCCATATAAGTGTCTCGCCGGAGCGACGGTCAAAGCTACTCTAATGCTAATGCTAATGCTAATTACGGCGGCACACCTGCGAACTCGGCTGCGGCTGGGGGACACGTGGAGGCGCTGAGGATGCTGCAGGATGCCGGTGCGGACCTCAGCCATGCCGACAATTACGGCGGCACACCTGCGAAATTTGCTGCGGCTGGGGGACACGTGGAGTCGCTGAGGATGCTGCAGGGTGCCAGCGTGGACCTGAGCCATGCCGACAATTACGGCGGCACACCTGCGCAATTTGCTGCGGAAGGGGGACACGTGGAGGCGCTGAGGATGCTGCATGGTGCCGGCGCGGACCTGAGCCATGGTGCGCAGAATGGGTACTTGCCACTGGATGACGCGGCTCAAAATGCCCATGAGGATACGACGGAGCTGCCGCTTCAAATCAGGCTGCTGTGCTAGACCTAACCAGCCCGTCTGTATAGATGTTCCGTGGACTTCTCCAATCTGAAGCCCGGCCCTTGGCTAGCCCTTGCTCTTTCCTTTTGAGCTGAACTATCCGACGGACGGGACGACTTTTTCGCCGTTTTGAGTCCAACCTCCCTGTGGTGAGCGGACTCTGCTATGGGCTGCGGCGCTTCGAAGTGCCAGGCGGATCAGTTGAGAAGTCCCTCGCCCAGCTCTGAACTCGCTTCGGCTAATGTGGCCGGAGCACAGGGCGCTACGCCTACGTCTGAAGGCTTGGGGCTCGGCGTGCAGCCCGAGCTGGGCGTTCCGCTTGTCACAGCCTGCAAGAAGCCGGCTGACAAGGCAGACGTGCCTGCCCCCACTGGGAGCCAGCCACCCGCGCAGATCAACAGCCTGCTCGAGTTTGGGTCCCAGCTGGAGTCGGCGGAGAGCACTGAGGAAGACCTGGAGGAGCTTGCGGACGATCGTGCGGTGCTCCCTCAGGCGCTCGGGAAGCGCGGCAAGAGGCGCCAGGCCGAGGTGGCGAGCGAGCTGCGGAAGGTGCGCCGCACGGCAGACGCGGTGGCGCATGCCACTGCGCTGCGAGCTCTGGCGACCCCTGGACAGACTTCCACGCACCGCGGCTTTGAGGGCGAGATGATCGGGCACGTGGTGGAGTCCCTGATCGCCACCGCGGCGAGGTGCGCCAAGAGCTCGGAGCTGCGCGGGCGCCTCATCTGCGTGTTGCGCTGTGCCGACCGGCTGCTGACGGCGGCGATGACCTCCTCCGGGCGGCTCGCCGGGAAGCTCGTCGCGTCGTGGCAAGCGAAGCTGGGGGCGCTGCGCAAGGTGTGCGCCCAGGTGCAGGTGACTTGCGGGGACGAGCAAGGCGCCCTCGGAGGGGCGGTGCTGGAGCTTAGCCTGACTCGCCTCGAGATCCGCCTGGCGCAGCTCCCTCGAGAGGATGCCGCCGGCAACGTGGCGGCAGCTGGCGCGAACGTGGTGGTCGGGCTGTGCAAGTCCTTCCTAATGATGAAGCTCGACGATAACCTGGTGACAGGCCTCAAGCAGACGGCGGGGCTAGCGGCGGACGCCACCCGCAAGGGAATGACGAAGCAGTGCTTCACGGAGCTGGCACTGATGGACCAGCTGGCGGTGCTGACGGGCGGGCTGCCCGCGAAGGCGGTATGCACAGAGGCAGTGTCTGAAGAGATGATGCAGTACCTTGAACACCTGCAGGAGAGGCACTTCCACAGGAGGGAGGGCGGCGAGTGGGAGCCCACGCCCGGCCGCTGGGAGCCCAAGGCGGCGTTTGCGGAGCTGCTCGCGGAGGTTGCGCTGGTGGCCCTGCCGCCGGCGATGCTGTGGCGGATCTGCGTTGGCGACGAAGACTTCATCGGGCTGAGCAGGCTCATGTCGCTCGGGGTGTCCGCCACCTGGCGCTGCGGCGAGCCTGCCATGCTGCGCCTCACCCGCTGGGCCGAGATGCTGCTGCTGCCGAACGACTTCTCCTTCTCGAAGTGGCAAGACCAGGGCATCAGGATCCTTTCCACAGAGCTGCGCCAGGTGGCGCAGGAGGCGGTCGCGGGGCTCGGCGCCGCTTCCAGTGAGCTCCTCAGCGCCTCGGTCAAGCAGGCCGCGGGGGGGGGCGCCGAACGGCTCAAGGAGCTCAGCACGCAGTTGCAGTCGCCGCGCCCGCGCCGCGAGGCACAGGAGCTGCTCGCAAGGAGCGGCGCCGCGGTGGACTCCTTGCGCTGCACCCTGCTCGATGCGGCCGGAGCCGCCGAGGCCGCCGCGCCGGTGTGCGGGCAGGCCTCCAAGATCCTCCGCGCGCTCGGCGCATTCGCGGCCGCGGCTGGAACCCCGCGCGCCGCGTTCAACACCCTGCGGAGCATGCTCGAGCAGCGAGTCCGCATGGAGCTGCTTGGCGAGGAGGGCAGCGCTACGGTGCACCAGATAGACATCCGAAAGCGCGTTCACTGCCAGCTCTCGCAGCGATTGAGAAAGCGCTCCACCACCCTGTGTGAGTGGCTGGACCAGGCGGTGCGCGAGCTCCCGGTGGCAACCCTGCCACGGATGGACCCGTGCGACTGGGGAGAGCTGGTCGCGGTGGCACCAGGCCTGGAGGCAGCGCTGGGTGACGTGGTGAACGCTCTGCGGGAAGTGGTGCGCGCAGTGCACTCCACGCTGGAGCACGGGGCGGCAATGCTGGCCGGATTCCTCAAGCTTCATGTGACCCCGCGGGTGGACCCCAACGTTGAGAGTGATGGAGCGGCGGCTGGCAGAGCATCCGATCGGCTGCTGCTCGTCCTCGGGCGCTGCGCAGCCTGCTGCGAGCTTCTCCGCGCCGCAGTGGCCGCCAAGGAGAAGAGGTGGGAGGAAGAACTGATAGCGGCATGCTGCGAGGCAGCGCGGGACGGGGCCATGTGCGACACGGATTCCGCTGCGACACCGACGCGCGGTGATATGGGGGCACGGTTGGAGAAGATTATAGAGAAGATGGTGTCGGACTCCCTTGGCATTCTGCTGCCGGTGGTGAAGAGGGAGGTGGAGGTGGCGGTGAAGGGGGTAAAACAGAGGGTGGAGGCGGATTTGAAGGGGGTGGAGAAGGAGGTCGAGGCGGAGAAGATGCAAGTCATGGCGAAGAAGGTGGAGGAAGAGCTGGAGAAGGAGGTGGACAATGAGGCGGAGGTGAAGGGAATGGACGGGCTGTTGCACGAGCTCGGCGTGGCGCTGGCTGAGATAGCGCAAGACCTCGACGGTGCGGATGCCCCCACGACCCGCAAGAGCGAGGCAGCAGGGGCCTCGGAGCTGGCTCCACTGGTGGAGCCGCTGGCGGTGCGTGCGGATCTCGCGCGGCGCATGCTGGAGGACCTGGCGCGCCACGCCCGCCACTGCGCCGAGGCGCTGGAGCTCCACGTCAGCGCGCCGCTGAACAGCGCTCAGGAAGCGCTCTCTGACCGTGCGCCATGCTGGGGGACGCCTCCGCCCGCCAAGGTGTTGGTGCCGATCGAGCAGTTGGGCGCCGTGGAGGGGGCCCAGCCCGCGGCTGTCTCAGGTCCCGAAGCGCTCGTGCACACATGTGTGAGATTGCTCCATCGTTTGCAGCAGTCCCTCTCCCAGGAGCCCCTCGCCGGTGGGGCCGCAGATCACCTTGCCCGCAGCCTGCTCCAGATGGAGGATGCAGAGTCGGTGGCGGAGCAGGGACCCGAGGGCCCAGTGTATGCGGAGGCCGCCACGGCGATGGCCAGCATTGGATGCACCTTTGGCCTCTGCGGCGGCCTCTTGGCTCTCGCCGACGTGCAGCCCCTGCCAAACGACGGAGCGCCCATGGACGAGGCCACCGAGCGGTTCAAGAAGTGCTTGAAGGAGGGGCCGGCGGGTGCAGTGCAGCACGTGGCGGACGCGACGGAGGGGCTGGTGAAGGATGCGAAGGACGGGGTGGCGAGCGCGGTGCAGGACGTGACAAACACCATGAAGGTAGAAGTGGTGGCGCTGCTCGAGGCTGCTGGTGCCAGCTGCAGCGGCGCGGCGGCCGCGATGCAGGCAATCGGGGACGCCTGCGGGGCGATTGCGGCTCCGATGTTGGGGCTGGTGGGGGACGTGGCGCGGAGCTACCAGGCAGGCAGGCCCGCAGAGGTGTGGCGCGTGCGCGAGGCTGCGGCGCTGGGCGTGATTTGTGTGCTGGACGGGCTGCGGCGGCGCGCCGACCTCCCCAGGGTGGCGGGGATGGCAGATGACGAGGGCAGCGCCGACCCAATCCAGCGGGCGGAGACGATGCTGGAGGAGTCTGAGGAGACGGAGCGCGTGCGTGAGGCCCTGCAGAGCAAGGTGGTGAGGTGCTGGTCGTTCGAGCCCTTCTCGGCGGTGCGCGCGGTGCTGGCCGGTGGCGACGCCCTCGCCGCTGAGCTCAACGCCTCTCGCGGGGTGGCGGCAGAGGAGCAGGGCCCCCAAGAGGATGGCGAGGCGGCGCAGCAGGCAGCGGCCACGCGTGAGGACAGGCGCGAGGCGTGGAGCACAACACAGGACGAAGTGAAGCAGGAGGTAGAGGCGCGGCTGAGGTCGCTGGCGGAGCGGCAGAGGGAGGCGGACCAGGCGACGGACGTGCTGCGGAAACAGGAGCTGCTGGTGCAGTGCCGCGAGGAGCACGCGGCGCTGGCGCAGGCGGCGCGCAACGTGCACGATCTGGGCACCGCGTTGGGCGTGCTGGTCGGGTTCCTCAGCGGCATGGACGCAAAGCTGGACGGCCTCAGCCAGAACCTGGACGAGCTGCAGGCGGGGGTGCGCGTGCTCGGGGCAGACCTCAAGCGGCTGGTGGGACGGCCGGTGCTGGAGGAGCTGGGGGAGCAGAGGGACCGGCGGCGGTTAGAGCGGTGCCGGCTCCGGGAGGTGGTGTACATCCCGGCGCAAGGAGTGCGTGCTAACGAGGAGGGCAAGTTTGAGTTGAATCTGGAGCCAACAGCGGAGCATCCGAAGGGCTCCAACCCACCGGTGGACCTCCTTGGGGAGGTCCGTGAACAGTTCCTCCAGAGCCACAAGGTGAACCTTCTGCTCCTGTCCGGCCCCGCCGGCTCCGGCAAGTCCACGTTCGTGGAGGTGCTCGAGCAGTTCCTCGAGACGGAGTACGCTGAGGAGCGCCAGGGTGAGGAGGGCACCGAAGTGTGCCTGCTGAAGGTGAGCTTGCCCACGCTGCAGAACCCGCTGGCCGACCTCTTCGGCGAGGCGCTGCGGCAGAAGGGGCTGCGGGAGGCGCAGATCCAGGAGCTGCGGGACCTGGCGCGGCGGGGCAGGGTCCGGCTGATCTTCCTGCTGGACGCTTATGACGAGCTTCCCAGCCAGTGCCTCTTCAAGAACCTCTACATGTCCAACAACCTGGAGCAGTACCGCGCCCAGGCACCGGCGACAACGAGCGGGACTGCGGCGGATGGGGACGGCGGCTCCTCCCCGGAGGTAAAGAGCGACGCTTCGAAGGGGGAGCTGAGACCGGCGTACCCCAAGGTGATCGTCACCACCCGCACGGAGCTGCTCTCGCGGGACGCGGAGTATGAGCGATCTTTCGTTCCCGTGGAGATGGACACCCCCGGCAAGGCCTCCGTGAGCGACGCGCGGAAGTCGTTCCTCGAGCTTCGCATCGCCCCCTTCAACGACCAGGTGGACCCGTACATCCACGCCAAGGTGGCCCTGGAGGTGCGGCGTGAGCTCGGGCGGAAGTTCGGGGACTTCGACCCGCTGAGCAAGCAGGCGGCAGACGCTTTGGAGAAGGCCGCCATCGATGCATGGGCGCCCTCATCCCCGGGGCCCGCGCTGGGGGCTGGCGAGCACCCCCGAGAGCCACCTCAGACCCAGGCGCTGGTGCATGCGGCGTGCCAGACGGTGATGGCGTCCGGAGAGGGTCGTCGATCGCAAGAGAGGATAGTGAAGTACGCGCAGCAGGAGATCTCCAGCCTGCTCACAGTGGCTGCAGAGGCGAGGGATGGGGCGCAGCTGGCGTGGGTGCTGGCGGGGGCGCTCCGGCAGAAGCCGCCGGACCTCGACGCGGCGCTGCGGGAGTTTTGCGAGCAGCTCACGAAGGCGGACGGTGCGCGCAAAGTGTGGCTGTACCAAGACTACCGCCAGGCCTTCGACGCCATCCCTGAGCTGAAGGAGCTGACGACAACGCCCTTTATGGTGGAGATCGTGACGGAGATCCTGCCCAAACTTTCGGAGATGCAGGGCACGGACGCATTCATCAAGGCGAAGCTGCTGCTGCTGCTGCAGGAGGATGCGGCGCAGATGGTGTGGGGCGCCATCAGCCGGTGGCGCGGGCGGCATCTCGGAGACTCCGATGCTCTGCTGCAAGTGCGGGAAGCGCTGGACAGCGAGACAGCAGCGGAGAAGGAGGGAGCGGCATCGCCGGGGCTTGCAGCTTTGGCGGAGCTCGCCAAGGAGGTGGCTGAGTTGCTGCGGGCAAAGGGCATGCACCTGAAGCAGCCCAAGCTGGTGGAGATCGCGGGTGAGCAAGTGGCAGCAAAACGCAAGGCGGGTGGCAGCATGGAGCATGCCACATGGTCCGGCTGGACGGCGGGATGGAGGGCGGCTGGCGTGTTGAAGAGCAGATTTGCAACGATGTCCAGAGATGAGAAGACGGTGAATGTGCGAAGGGCTCAGAACTCGGGACAGAATTCAGTGGCGCCAGAGGATGGCGCGGTGAACGATGCGGTGGAGGAGGTATTGGACGACTTGCTGCAGCTTACTGAGTATGAGGAGGCGGTGGAGGACACCATCTGCAGCGCGGGCATACCCTACATGCTGAAGCGCGCGCTGCAGCGGCCGAAGGTGCGGCGCAGCGACATCTACGCCATGTTCACGGCCAGGTATGTGGAGCGGGAGGCGCGCAAGGCGATCGGGAGGGGGGCGGTGGACGCGGCAACAGTCGTGCGCGAGGGCAAGGAGTACGCGCAACGCCTAGCGCTCACGATGGTGTCGGAGAACGTGTCGAAGGTACCGATGGCGAGCAGCAGCGAGCTGTTCCACGAGGAGAGCGTGTGGGACCCCTTCTTGCGGGGCGGCGGGGAGCTGCGGGCCGCGGCGCAGAGCGCGGCGCCTGTGAAATGCGATGGTGGGATGCTGACGTACATCCACAAGACGGTGCAGGAGTACCTGTGCGCGGCGAGCTTGCGCGCCGCGTTCCGCGCGGCCATGAGCGATCTGGCGGTCCCGTTGGAGCAGCTGGAGGAGCGCCTTCAGTCAGCTGTGGAGCCGGCAGCGCCAGGAAGCACGGTAGGCGCTGGGGCCGGGGAAGGGTCGCAGGCTTCGGAAGGAACGGAGGCAGGGGTTCGGTCCACGCAGGTTGGCACGCGCACCGCAGCGCCCGGAGCAGGCGGCCTCCCGGAAGCGCCTCAGCAGGGCAATGAGCAGCGGAAGAACCAAAGTGAGGAGACGCGAGTGACGAAGGCGTTGCAGCAGGTGGCGGAGCGCCTGCTCAAGTCTGGGTGGGCGCAGGTGGACCTGCGGGACGAGGACGTCGTGCGGGACTTCTTGACGGACCTCTTTCTGGACGATGTGGGGTTTGCTGCAGAGATCGGCTTTGTGGTGGGGTGGAGCCAGCAGCTCTTCGACGGTGCCCGGCAAGTGGGCAAGGACATGCACCGAGCGGACCTGCTGCGGTGCAATGTTAGCGCGCTGCTGAGTGGTACGTTGCCCAAGCGCAGCGGGGGGACGATCCTGCACGCAGCTGCATCAGATGGGGCCTACTTTGCAGTGTCCAAGATCCTGGAGATGCTGAGGGCAGGGCTTGCGGATGGTGTACTCCTGGAGCAGAGGGACGACGAGGGCCGCACGCCGCTGTTCTGCGCGGCGCAGCGCGGGCACGCGCAGGTGGCCGCGGCACTGCTGGCGGCGGGGGCGCAGCGTGACGCGCGCTCCAAGCTGCGGCCCGAGGTGCGGCACCTCAGCACGCATGTATCGGCCAGCATCGATGCCCGCACCAATACGATCACTTCAGCTCCTGATGCCAAAGATTGGGATCATTGGGTGGTCGGTGTGCCGGCGGCGGCACCATCCTCCGGCCGCTACCGGTATGAGGTGGAGGTGAAGCTCAAGCCTTTCGATGCTGATCCTGGTGATTTGTTGGAAATCCTTGGTCTGGGTTTCAGTGTCGGTTGGAGCATGCCTGGCATCAAGAACGATAGCTGGAATAATCTACCCAAAATGGATGCCTTACGGAAGTGGCGTGAAATGGAGCGAGATGTGCGGCAGGGCGAGCTCATCAAGCACGGGCACCACGTTGGGTTCAATTCATGGTCCAGTGGCTTGCACAGCAGTGGGGCGTGGCACGGCCCTCCGGTGATGCGGCGCTCGTCCGAATCTCAGCCTGACGATGGCCCGAGGGTTCTCCGCAGCGCTTCGGCCTCTTTGGTGGGTAAGTCGATCACAATTGGAATGCTGCTCGACTGCGATGAGAACGAAATGTTTGTCGCAACCGGGAAGACCTCCGAATGGGTGAAGATTCCTCAAGCTTGGGATGCCGCGCGCAGCCCCGTGTTCCCTGCGGCGAGCTGTTATGATTTCATTGGCGACATGCGATTCAACTTTGAGGGCGCGCGGCCGTGGCAGTGTACGGAGCCGACACCAGGCAGGACTCCATTTCGCCCCATTGCAGAAGCGGCCTCGGGCAACACGCCTGTGATGGAGGCCGCAACGGGAGGCCATATGGACGTTTGTGCCTTGCTGCTGGACGAGGCGGCCGTCGTGGACACCGGCCGGAAATATCAGCGCACGCTGATGCACTGGGCGGCTTGGTGGGGTCACGCTGAGGTTACTCGGCAGATTCTGCACGTCTGTGGCTCCCGCGTGGACTGTGTTCTTGCGCTTGATGGGCAGGACCGCCCGCCGGTTTGGTTTGCGGCGCAGCGGGGGCATCCGGAGGTGATGCGAGTGCTGATCGAGGCGGGCGCGAACCTCAGTGTGGTTGGTGAGGCCGGCGCGTCGCTCGCACACCAGGCTGCGGCAGAAGGGTTCGTGGAGGTGCTGCGGGAACTAGTGACACGGGTGCACGTGGTGCTGGGCGCTGAGCGTGACACAGTGACTTTGGTGATGCAAGTCTGTGAGAAGCCAGCCGCGGACCTCAGCCATGCCGCCAATGACGGCAGCACGCCTGCGCACTCGGCTGCGGCTGGGGGACACGTGGAGGCGCTGAGGGTGCTGCAGGATGCCAGGGGGCATTTTCTGCCTCTGGTATTTGACCTCCGGGTCGGTATCAGCAGGGCAGGAGAGCGGTGCGGAGTTCGTCATTGGACTCTGCGTCGGGAAGGGCACTCCGCCTCCAAGCGGTCCCTCCTGGTACGCGTGCGCAGCCGGACTGAAGGCTGCTGCACGGCTAAATGGAGTGCCACCCCCGTCCCGCCCCTTGGGCGGCCGGGTTGTCCTTGTGCCTGTTCTGTACTTGTTTGCTTTTTGTGCTTCGTCGCCCTGTGTCCGTTTCTCTTCCCCCTTTTGTCTTGAATTTGTGCACTCGTGCTTCTCGTTTGGCAGCTAGGCCCTCCGTTCAGTGTTGCACCAACCTTGTGCAGCCTCCTGCCTGCCGGCTCTCTCCCCCTCTTCCCCTCTTGGCTGATGTCTCTCTGCCCCCGCTCCTGGTCTGTGGCATGTTGCTCTCTGCTCCCCCTTGCCTCTTGTCTCGGCAGCCCCCTGCTTGCCTCCTCCTCCTTCCCTCTCGCCTTTGCTCGAGCCATGGCAGCCTCCTGCTTGCCGGCTCTCCTCCCCCCGCCCATCTTCTTCCCTTGAGCCACGGCTGCCTCCCGCGCGCTTCTGCTTGTTGCCCCTTTGTTCCTTGGCCTAGCCCCGGTCCAGCTCTGTTCTGAGATGCTCTTCGTGCTTCGTCGCCCTGCTTTGCTTGCTTCTGCTGGCCTCTGCTGGTTGCTCCCCTTCTGTTCCTCGGCCTGGCCGCCTCATGTGCGTCGGCCTGCCTCCCGTCTCGCCTCGTCCCTCTCTCCCCCCTACGTTTGCCCTGTCCCCCTGTCCCCTGTTCCCCCAGGCGGCTGGACATTCCAGCACCCTGCCACGCTTGGGAACGACCCCGATGATGCCTGCGTCCCCTGCGTCTGCCTCTCTCTTCCTCCCTCCCGCGCTCCCCTGCTTCCCTGGAGTGCTGTCTGTCCCTCGTCGCCCCTCGCTTGCCTGCCTTGCCTTGTGGGAAATTCATTCCCGGGTGTTGTGACTTGCTGATGAGTGACGCTTGGCTGAGTGTGGGGCTCGGAGGGGGGGTGGTGCGGCCGGCGGCTGGGGCTCGGAAGGGGTGTGGTGCATTGCTTGGCTGGAGTGTGGGGCGCGGCAGTGTTGCGATGCGTGGCCTGAGTGTGGGGCCCGGCGGAGGTGTGTACAGCTTGAGTGTGGGGTGGCTTGGGGTGGCGCATGGCTTGGGTGGGACACAACAAGGGTGCGGTGCATGGCCTGAGTGGGGGGACCGGCAGGATGTGGCGCATGGCGTGGGTGCGGGGCACGGCTTGGGTGTGGCGCATCGGTGGTCTGAGTGCGGGACACGGCTGGGTGTGGTGCCCTTTGACTGGCGTTTCCCCTGGGCCCGATGGGGGCGAAGCATTCCGGGGCCGAGACCGTGTGGCGAGACGGCCGCTTGGCGCTGCGCGAGGGCCGGGTCTGGACTGAGCCCCGATGTGGCCTGCGGGCGTACAGGGGTGTGACCGGGACGGCGCCACGCGGCCGGGGGCGCTTTGCCCTTTGTGGGGCGAGGCAAGTTTTCTGGTGCATGGCTTGAGTATGGGGCGCGGCAGGGTTGTGGAGCATGGCCTGGGTGAGGGTCGCGGCCTGGGTGCAGCGTATCGGTGGCCTGAGTGTTGGACACGGCAAGGGATGTGGTGCGTGGCTTGAGTGTGGATTGCGGCTTGGGTGTTGCACATTGGTGGCATGGGTGTGGGACACGGCTTGGGTGTGGCGCATGGCCTGAGTTTGGGACACAGCTGGGTGTGGTGCCTTTTGACTGGCGTCCCCCCCGGGCCCGGTGGGGGCGAAGCATTCCGGGGTCGAGGCCGTGTGGCGAGACGGCCGCTTGGCGCTGCGCGAGGGCCGGGTCTGGACTATGCCCTGATGTGGCCTGCGGGCGTACAGGGGTGTGACCCGGATGGCGCCACGCGGCTGGGGCGCTTTGCCCCTGTGGAACACGGCTTGGGTGTAGCGCATCGGTGGCCTGAGTGTGGACACGGCATCCTGCATTGATGGTGATGGTGATGGTGATGGTGATGGTGATGGTGATGGTGTAGCATTCCGGGGGCGAGGCCGTGTGGCGAGACGGCCGCGTGGCGCTGCGCGAGGGCCGGGTCTGGACTGAGCCCCGATGTGGCCTGCGGGCGTACAGGGGTGTGACCCGGACGGCGCCACGCGGCCGGGGCGCTTTGCCCTCTGTGGGACACGGCTTGGGTGTGGCGCATCGGTGGCCTGAGTGTGGACACGGCTTGGGTGTGGCACATGGCGTGAGCATGGGGTGTGGATTGGGTGTGGCGCATCGGCGGCCTGAGTGTGGGACACGGCTGGACGTGGTGCCTTCTGACTGGTGTCCCCCCCGGGCCCGGTGAGGGCATAGCATTCCGGGGGCGAGGCCGTGTGGCGAGACGGCCATGTGGCGCTGCGCGAGGGCCGGGTCTGGACTGAGCCCCGATGTGGCCTGCGGGCGTACAGGGGTGTGACCCGGACGGCGCCACGCGGCTGGGGCGCTTTGCCCTCTGTGGGACACGGCGTGGGTGTGGCGCATTGGTGGCCTGAGTGTCGACACGGCTTGGATGTAGCGCATGGTCTGAGTGTTGGACACGGCTTGGGGTGTGGCGCATCGGCGGCCTGAGTGTGGGACACGGCTGGGTGTGGTGCATGGCGTGAGCGTGGGGTGCGGCTTGGGTTTGGCGCTTTGGTGGCCTGAGTATGGGGCATGGCGGGGGTGTGGCGCATGGCTTTTGTGTGGAAGTGGCGAGGAGGTGGCGCATGGCCTGTGGGCGGGGTGTGGCAAGGGTGCGGTGCATGGCCTTTGCGTGGGGCACGGCAAGGGGGTGCTGCATTGCCTGAGTGTGGAACACGGCGGGGGTGTGCTGCATGGCTTGGGTGTGGGGCGCTGGAGGCTTTTTCTCTGTTTGGCGTGAGTGTGGGGTGTGGATTGGGTGTGGCGCATCGATGGCCTGAGTGTGGGGCGTGGCAAGGGCGTGGCTCGTGGCTTTTGCTTGGAGATCGTAGGTGTGCTTTTGCATGGCTGCAGTCCGGGGATCGTGGGGGGCGTTGCACGGAGCATGCGTGGGGTGTGATGTGTGGGTTGCGCGTGTAGTGTGGCTCTGGGCGTGGTGCATGGCCTGGGCGCTGGGCGCGGTCGGGGTGTGAGACCTGCATGACCAGGAGCGCCCACCCACCCGGTGTGGATTTCCCCCGTGCCCCTTCCTCCTTCTTCCAATCCTTGCCCTTCTTGCCTTGATCGCCTCTTGCTCGCCTCTGTGACGGGCCCTGTGCCCTGTAGGCTAGGTAGACCCGGACCTTGTAAGTAATATTTATTATTATTTCTCTCTGTGTGGCTCCTTCTCCTGGTCTTGAGTGCCCTGCCTTGCGGGCCCCTTCCTTTGTCCGCAGTTGGTCGTGCATGCCCTGGCAGGCCGCTCGGAGGCTGGGCGAGCCAGAGTGTGCGCCAGAGTGTGCGGAGTGGCGTGGTGTGGTGCATGGCATGAGTGTGCGCTGCAGCTGGGGCTTGAGCGTTGCCAGAATTTGTGTGTGGACGGTGTGGTGCATGGCATGAGTGCGCGCTGCAGCTGGGGCTTGAGCGTTGCCAGAATGTGCGGAGCGGCTGGTGTGGTGCATGGCTTGAGCATGTGGCACGGCTTGGGAGTGGGGCTGGGCCTGAGCATGTGGCACGGCTGGGGGTGTGGTGCTGGGCCTGGGCAGGCGGCGAGGCTGGGGAGTGGGTCGTGGCTTGAACAAGCCGCGGCTGGGGTGTGGGGCTGGGCCGGAGCATGCGGTGTGGCTGGGGAGTTGAGCGAGGCCCGAGTTTTGTTGAGTGGCTGGGTGTGGTGCATGGCTGAGCTTTGGCACGGCTCGGGTGTGGATCAAGGCCTGAGCAAGTGACACGGCTGGTGGTGTGGTGCAGGGCTTGGGCCTGCGGCACGGCTGGGGGTGTGGAGCGTGGCCCGAGTTTGCGGAGTGTCTGGGTGTGGTGCATGGTCTGACCACGCCACGGCTGGGGCCGAGGGGCATGGCTTGAGCATTTGGCACGGCTGGGGGGGTGGGGCCGGGCTTGAGCATGCGGCGCGGCTGGGTTGTGGGAGCACGCCGCGGCTGGTGGAGTGGGGCGTGGCTTGAGCTTGCGGCGCGACCGGGGTCTGGGTCAGGGCTTGATCACGCCACGGCTGGGGGGGGTGGGCGGGGCTTGAGCATGCGGCGCGACTGGGGGTGCGGGTCATGGCCTGAGCTTGCGGCATGGCTCGGGTGTGGCGCAGGACTTGGGCGTGTGGCACGCCTGGGGAGTGGGGTTTGGGGCGAGCTTGGGCCGTGGCTGGGGTGGGTTGCGGGACTTGAACATGCGGCTTGGCTGGGGGTGTGCTTGGTCTGAGCTTGCGACACGGCTGTGGTGCTCTGATTGGCCTTTGCGTGGTGCGTGGCGTGGTGGCTTGCATGGCTTGATCACGAGGCACGGCTGGGTTGCGCTGACTGGCCCCTTGCGTGATGCGCGGTGTGGCGTCGTTTTGGCTTCTGGGTGACCGCGAGGCTTGCTTTGGAACCCCCCCTCTGCCTCTTGTCCCCTTCTCTGGCAGCAGGCCGCGGGCTTGGTTGCCTCAACTGGGTTTCACCTTCCCCCCTTGCCCCCCCCTTTGATCCTCCTCGTCTGCCTCTGCCTGTGGAGACCGTCTTTGCCCTTGCCTTGTCGTGTCCTGCCCCTCCCCGCCCTCCTTGTCCCCGGCATGGCCTGTGGCTCCCCTGCTTCCCCCCCCCCCTGCGGGGCTTGCAGGCGGAGCATGAGCAGCGGGAGGAGGCGGACAAAGCGACCTTGCTTACAGCTGCGGCGGGTGACCTCTTGGTCCTCACGTGCCGGCTAGTGTCCCCCCGGGAGGAGATGGGTCCTCCTCCGCCTCCGCCTCCGCTTCCGCCTCCGCCCCCGCCTCCGCCCCCACCTCCGCCTCCGCCTCCGCCCATGGTCTTCACGTGTCGGCTAGTGTCCCCCCGGGAGGAGATGTGTCTACCCCTTCGGGTTGAGAGGCTATTCTCTGCTTGACCGCGGTAGGAGTCGTACCGAGGCACCTCAGGCAGTGGTCTGCACGCAGTAGATCCCTCTCGAGACCTCTGCCCTGTACGGCTAGCGCCTGACCCCAGGCGGCGCATCCTCACTCTTCACTCAGACATCCGGGTCGTTACATCTACTTATAATCAGAGGCCTATCCGATTCCGAATTTCCGATTGTTGTGCATGCCCTGCAATGAATGTCTTGCTCGTGTATGCCCTGTGGGGTGGGGCTCCAAGGCGCCCCGCCCCCCTGAGCCGGCCTGTGGGTTGTTTTCATCCCGGCTCGGGACGTGCACGCCATCCTAGGGTATGAGGTGGGTACGGGGTGCGCCGTCTCGGGAGGTGGGTGTGGGGGGGATGGGTGGGCTCTACTACCTTTCAGCATCTACCGCAAGGGGGTGAACGCTGCTACTAATTGCTCTTGTGTGCCCGTCACCCCGGGGGGGGTTGCTGTCGCGTCGCTAGCCCCGAGCGCATTGCACTTCGCCTCGGCGGGTCTACCACACCCTACCACAACGCTCGATTCCTACCTCGGTCCTCGCCAACCTCAGCCCTCAGTTTGGCATGGCACCGTATCTTGCATTCCGCGCCGCGAGACTCTGGGCCTGGTCTTGATCCCCGACGTGGCTCCTGCGGCGGACACACAGGGGTGGGGTCTGTGCTCTCGCCGGCCGCGTTGAGTCTTCCCGTACATTGCCAAGGTCCAGTGCATTGCATGCCGGTCCGGTTTTTGCCGTGATCCTCGAACGCCAACCTGGTTGCGGTGCGTGGGTGTGGGGGAGGGGGGGCAGCGCTGGGAACTCCTGGACGTGGGATTGGGGTAGCGCGCCACGCAGTGGGTCTCAGCGCACCGGGAACGGGGCTGGTTTTTCTTGGGCCCGCGCGGCACAGCACTCGCGCTCAGCCTCCATTGACGTTGCACTTGGGTAGCTAGGACTCTCTCGGGCGGCTAGGACGCCTCCACTTTCTTTTTTGGGGATAATGGCCGTGAAACGCCATGGCGAGACTCGCCCCCCTGGTGCCTTTTGACTGGCGTCCCCCCCGGGCCCGGTGGGGGCGAAGTATTCCGGGGTTGAGGCTGATTGGCGAGACGGCCGCGTGGCTCTGCGCGAGGGCCGGGTCTGGACTGAGCCCCGATGAGGCCTGCGGGCGTACAGGGGTGTGACCCGGACGGCGCGGTGCCACGCGGCCGTGGCGCTTTGGCCTCGGCCCCGCAATCCTTCGCCCCTCAAGGGATCCCCGGTCGCCCGGTGCGTTCTCTAGGAGGCGTGAACCGATTTTTGGTGGGGGAGGGCGGACGGATCCGGGGAGGGAAGGCCGGGGCGTCCGAACAAGCCACCCTCCCTGAAAGCTCCATGCCTAATGCCGGTCGCCGCCAGCAATGGTGCCACACGTACCTTGAGTATATCGTGGTAGGCCGTACTTGGCTACGAGCGCACGTGGACGGGGTGGCGTGGCAGCCATCCGCACTCCTGAACGAGGAACTCCGCTGAGGAGCGGCCTTGGGAGCAAGTCCATATAAGTGTCTCGCCGGAGCGACGGTCAAAGCTACTCTAATGCTAATGCTAATGCTAATGACGGCCGCACGCCTGCGCACTGGGCTGCGGTGAGTGGACACGTGGAGGCGCTGAGGGTGCTTCCCGGGGGCATTTTCTGCCTCTGGTATTTGACCTCCGGGTCGGTATCAGCAGGGCAGGAGAGCGGTGCGGAGTTCGTCATTGGACTCTGCGTCGGGAAGGGCACTCCGCCTCCAAGCGGTCCCTCCTGGTACGCGTGCGCAGCCGGACTGAAGGCTGCTGCACGGCTAAATGGAGTGCCACCCCCGTTCCGCCCCTTGGGCGGCTGGGTTGTCCTTGTGCCTGTTCTGTACTTGTTTGCTTTTTGTGCTTCGTCGCCCTGTGTCCGTTTCTCTTCCCCCTTTTGTCTTGAATTTGTGCACTCGTGCTTCTCGTTTGGCAGCTAGGCCCTCCGTTCAGTGTTGCACCAACCTTGTGCAGCCTCCTGCCTGCCGGCTCTCTCCCCCTCTTCCCCTCTTGGCTGCTGTCTCTCTGCCCCCTCTCCTGGTCTGTGGCATGTTGCTCTCTGCTCCCCCTTGCCTCTTGCCTCGGCAGCCCCCTGCTTGCCTCCTCCTCCTTCCCTCTCGCCTTTGCTCGAGCCATGGCGGCCTCCTGCTTGCCGGCTCTCCTCCCCCCGCCCATCTTCTTCCCTTGAGCCACGGCTGCCTCCCGCTCGCTTCTGCTTGTTGCCCCTTTGTTCCTTGGCCTAGCCCCGGTCCAGCTCTGTTCTGAGATGCTCTTCGTGCTTCGTCGCCCTGCCTTGCTTGCTTCTGCTGGCCTCTGCTGGTTGCTCCCCTTCTGTTCCTCGGCCTGGCCGCCTCATGTGCGTCGGCCTGCCTCCCGTTTCGCCTCGTCCCTCTCTCCCCCCTGCGTTTGCCCTGTCCCCCTGTCCCCTGTCCCCCCAGGCGGCTGGACATTGCAGCACCCTGCCACGCTTGGGAACGACCCCGATGATGCCTCCGTCCCCTGCGTCTGCCTCTCTCTTCCTCCCTCCCGCGCTCCCCTGCTTCCCTGGAGTGCTGTCTGTCCCTCGCCGCCCCTCGCTTGCCTGCCTTGCCTTGTGGGAAATTCATTCCCGGGTGTTGTGACTTGCTGATGAGTGACGCTTGGCTGAGTGTGGGGCTCAGAAGGGGGGTGGTGCGCCCGGCGGGTGGGGCTCGGAAGGGGTGTGGTACATTGCTTGGCTGGTGTGCGGGGCGCGGCAGTGTTGCGATGCGTGTCTGGAGTGTGGGGCCCGCGGAGGTGTGCACAGCTTGAGTGTGGGGTGGCTTGGGGTGGCGCATGGCTTGGGTGGGGCACGGCAAGGGTGCGGTGCATGGCCTGAGTGTGGGGCACAGCTGGGTTGTGCTGTAGAGTCTGGGTGTTGGGCGTGGCGGGGGTGCGGCATGGCCTGCGTGGGGGAGCGGCAGGGAGTGGTGCGTGGCGTGAACGTGGGGCGCGGCCTGGGTGTGGCGCTTTCTGGTGGCCTGCGTGTGGGGCGCGGCGGGGGTCGTGGCATGGCCTGTGTGGGTGCGCATGGCATGGCATGGCGTGGGTGTGTGTTATCAATAGTTGCACATCGTTGGCCTGAGTGTGGGGCTCGGCAAGTTTTCTGGGCATGACCTGAGTGTGGGGCGCGTCAGGGCTGTGGCGCATGGCGTGAGTGTGGGTTGCGGCTTGGGTGTGGCGCATTGGTGGCATGGTGTGGGACACG
This sequence comes from Cymbomonas tetramitiformis, assembly GCA_001247695.2. Taxonomy (NCBI): domain Eukaryota; kingdom Viridiplantae; phylum Chlorophyta; class Pyramimonadophyceae; order Pyramimonadales; family Pyramimonadaceae; genus Cymbomonas; species Cymbomonas tetramitiformis. Next base: position 571 of record LGRX02014396.1, on the reverse strand, counting down.
GCTGGGTGTAGTGCCTTTTGAATGGCGTTTCCCCCGGGCCCGGTGGGGGCGAAGCATTCTGGGGCCGAGGCCGTGTGGCGAGACGGCCGCGTGGCGCTGCGCGAGGGCCGGGTCTGGACTGAGCCCCGATGTGGCCTGCGGGCGTACAGGGATGTGACCCGGACGGCGCCACGCGGCCGGGGCGCTTCGCCCTCTGTGGGACACGGCTGGGTGTTGCGCATGGTTTGAGTGTGGGACACGGCTAGTGGTGTGGCGCATCGGCGGCCTGAGTGTGGGACACGGCTGGGTGTGGTGCCTTTTGACTGGCGCCCCCCCCAGGCCCGGTGGGGGCGTAGCATTCCGGGGTTAAGGCCGTGTGGCGAGACGGCCGCGTGGCGCTGCGCGAGGGCCGGGTCTGGACTGAGCCCCGATGTGGCCTGCGGGCGTACAGGGGTGTGACCTGGACGGTGCCACGCGGCCGGGGCGCTTTGCCCTCTGTGGGACACGGCGTGGGTGTGGCGCGTCGGTGGCCTAAGTGTGGGACACGGCTTGGGTGTAGCGCATGGCGTGAGCGTGGGACACGGCTTGGGGT
>LGRX02014395.1:0-19700 GCA_001247695.2 Cymbomonas tetramitiformis | reverse complement strand
TCCAACCCTCGGCTCGGGGACGAAGCGGCGTGTCCAACCCTTGGCAGTCCTCGGGTGTCCATGGGGCTGCTCGGTAGCTGTGGTGTTCCTGGGCGCGGCCACACAGCGGCCTCACGGTGGTGCCATCCGGGACTGCCTTGCTCCAGGGTAATGCTCTGATGAAGCTGATGCAGTACGCCGAGGCCCGAGACGCGTACAACACCGCCCTGCGGCACAAGTTCGACAGTTCAGAAGCTGAGAAGAAGTATCAGCAGGTGCTCGCACATTGCAGGTTGAAAGATGCTGATGTCGAGTCCCTCTTGCGTGCGCTCGCAGGTGTCGAGTCCCACTTGCGTGCGCTCGCAGGTGTCGAGTCCCTCTTGCGTGCGCTCGCTGATGTCGGGCGGAGCTTAGATTTGGCCATGGCCCTGCAGGCAAACGCGGCGTTGAAGAGGAAGGCGCAGCAGGTCGACGTGCAGGCCAAATGCGATCGGCTCCTGGAGCAGGCGGACGGCTGCTTCGCTGAGGTTGGGACAACCCTTTGCGGGCGCACTGCGAGGCCACAAGCTTGACGATGAGCTTTCCAGCATTTCGCCTGCCTCGCCACATCATCTGAAATTTGAAAATAGCTGTCACATAAGCGAAGGCCAAGCGCACCTCAACTTGCTGGGAGCATCTCGCTGGAACCGGCTGGAATCGGCCGATGGTGTGCTCGTGGATGCCTCTGCAGGGGGAGTTCGGGAACGCTGCTGCGCTGTACACTCAAGTTTTGAGGTAGGCAGGGCGCAATATTGTCTTGGGCTCGGAGACATAGGAGGCGAGCCCGTGTATAAAAGTTCTTCTTGAAAAAGTAAAGAGAACGGTGAAGTGGAGAGACGTCATACCCCCCACACGTGTCGGGCAGGGCAGACCACTGCAGTCGGGGCATCGAGTGCGCCTGACGCACGCGCCATATACCATCTCATGTCAGAGGCGGAGTGCATACCCTTTCAGTCATACATGTGTGGCGCTACGAGTGGCCGGCGGAGCAGATATTGCACCCACTGCACAAGACGAGCGAGCCGTGCATGCAGTGTGCATGACGGAGTGACTGCAGGCGCACTACAGGTGGCCAGCAGTCCATCCACCCTCTTCGTGCGACGAGCACACCACACACTGCACGCGCCGGACGGGATGAGCGGACGAGTGACGCGCGTCATACGAGCGGTGGGCTGCTCGCAAGCACCGCAAGCACCAAGCAGTGCACGCACCGCGCGCGCCAAGCCTCTGTCGAAGTTGCTACCGTTGATTGGGAAGAGCATGCACGATCCATGGTGCTGACATCCTTTCACGCTGGTTCCGCATCGTAGTTGCGCTCCTCTGATATGAGTGCACCTCTGCTTTGGCAGGAAGCAGCCGGAGCTGGGCATTGCGTACGGGTGAGTTGCTGGCTTCTCCCTCTACACAGCCGAGTGCCACCCATCTTGCTGCACCGAAGCCTGTCCCTGGTGCTTGAGCGCGGGCATCGCTCAAATCGGCGCGGGGTCGGCATAGCGCGAGGAGCATGCTGCGCTCCGCGCCTTGTGCGACGCATCTGCGCAGGTGCTTCGTGGCAGAGCGAGGGTCGTGGGCCCGCGGCGCTGCCGCAAGGAACCTCGAACACCACCTTCTCTCTGCCCGTCATCGCATCCTCTGCAGCGTCCAGGTCCAATTAGGAGTTGCTATTAATAAAGTAGAGTTACCTTTCTGAGTTCGTGTGCGCTCTATGACCCTCGGAGCGTGCTGCTAAGAAGTGTTGTGCACCACGGCACGCACTGCGGGAGGCGCGGACCGCTTCTGTTGGTGGTGCAGGAGCCGGCGTTCGCGCCCATTTTTCTGGTTTTTTTTACACTTTGTGTGAACACACAGTGAGCTCCTTCATTGCGAGTGGAATTGATTGTAAGCAGATCATTTCACTTACCTCGTCATTGACCTCTTCAGAACCGGCCAGTGCCCGGTGAATCATTCTTAGAGACTATTCGAGCTGAGAGTTCCTCGCATTCATATGGGCATTCTCATCAGAGCTCCGAGAGTTTCAAGCGCCGTGCAAGGTGCAGACAGGCTGGGTTGGGAAACAGAGGGAATCTATATGCCAGTCAACCCTTTTCATGCTGCTCACAAGTGGGATTTGATTCTAGTGGTGATGCACGCCACAATATCTGCCACTTTATTATCCCGCCAGGCGAGGAGTCCTCCATTGTGGGCTCAGCGATTCCCTCAGAGCGATGTGGTGTGCAGCCCCGTGACGTGGAGCCCCGTGACGAATATGGCAATCGATCTATCCACGAGGCTGTGGGAGGGCGTGGTGGTTGGAGCAGGAAGAGAGCGAGCTGCCACATGAAGCTCGGCACTTTCCTGGATGCGTTGGAGGACGCCGGTTGCTGCATCCGATACGGCAAAAGGGAGGTTTGTGTCCGCTTGTGCCCGTGTAAACTTATGTGTATACGCGGGAGCAGTTTCCCAGCCAATCACATTCCAGATAGTTATGTGTGGGGGGGCGAGGACACACTATCTTTGTGACTAGGATGTGTGGCTCACTCTTGGACCGACTCCGTTGGCACCACGTTGCCACAGAAGATCAGCTGCATTATGTACCCACACCGGGGACACTCATCGGGATTCTCCGGAGCTCGCCAGTGAGGAATGGGACCCCTTAAGCCTCACCAGGATGTGTGTGGCTTATCCTTAGACCGATTCGTTGGCACCACGTAGCCACAGAAGTGTGGAATGTTTCCATAACGGATCTGCAGTACAAAGTTCGGCGAGCTCCAATCTCGTAGTGCCACGTGGTATCCGTCTGAGTAGATCTCAAGGCTGGGCATGGAAAATGGTGTGTATGCGTGACTCTGTGTTGGTATGCGCTTTTGTGTACCCGGCAGTGATTCATATCATTGGCCGTGTTTTCATCCATCCTGCTTGTTCTTACACGTGTGTGAGTGGCATCTTGGCACGGCCCTGCCCTCTTCCCGCATGCTCAGTCTACCCACTGGGACGGTGGTGGGTTCGCTTCAGCTGGCGCGCCGCGTGCCATTCAGTGTGATGCCAATGGTGTGTGATGACAATGGTGTGTGTGCTGCGTCGTCGGTGACGAATGCATAATTCACTTGGACAGATGATTGGATGTCACGAGTGCCCGGACCGAATAATGGAGTCTCCGTCTTTAACAGCTTTACGGGAGCGATGTCCCTGGCAGTCTGACGGGGATTGCCTTCTTACCCGGTGATGCAGGAGAAGGTAGAGATGTACAAGATCCGAGCAAGGGCGCTGATGTTCTTGAAGGAATATGAGGTGTGCATCTACGCATGTCCTATTGCTGCGAAGATTATCCCTCGCCTGTTTTATTAAATGTGTTGAATTATCATTCAGTTTGCGTTCTTGCATATTCAGGTCAGGTCTGCGCATGCATCTTGGGAGAGGGTTGAACAGATGGCTGCAACTCGGAATGAGGCAGGCGGATATTTTGTGAACACGGATCTCGATTTTTATAGAATGGCATCAAGCATAGTTTAACTGTGATGAAATGACAACCAGCCTGCGGGTGCTCTGGTGTTGTGATCGATCCAATGCTTAGTGATGATCGCAGCGAACGATAAGTGTTAGAGAGACTGAACGGGATGTGTGGATGATTGTCATTAGAGTGAAATGAAGTTTGAATGAATTTCGATCGAATAAAAGAGCACACGGATGCAGTTTAGTGGCGACATGGATTGAAGGTTGAAATGACTATGATGGAGATCACCTTTATGGGAGTGATAAATGGAATAATTTTTCGGTGCGATGGAACTTACTTGGATTATCTTTGTTTGGGAGACATGCAACGCGGATGAGCTACGGTGGAGGTGAAGAAACCGTAGATTAACTTTGAGCGAGATATATGTGTATGAAGATGGGTCAGACTGGATGGAGATGGCATTGGAAAACGCGGTATAAGTTTACCTGAGTGATATGAAGTATGGACGAGCCTTGTTGGGGCGATGATAAGCAACGATGAAGCAAGTTGGACTTCGTTGGACTTGTACAGCATGTGGATGAACTTTGATTTGGATACATTGCGTGTGGATGCAATCGGATGGAGTGACATGAAGTATGGATGACCGATGTAGGTGCAAAGTACGTGGATGAACTTTTGTTAGCTATAAGGATCCTCGGAATCTGGTGGAGTAATCCGATGAATGGATGAGCTCATATGGAAAGGGATACCATGAGATGTAACAACGATCAACAACGCATTCACGATGGTCAATTCTTTGGTGGTCCAAGCTCCATGAAGGTCCACCATTTGCTTACATGGTGATGTCGCCGCTGCTCCAGGGTTGGCTGTCCCTCGATCTAACATCTACCTATCTACTGCGGCCGCAGATATAAGCGGTGCGCCATGGGTGGTTGCTGCTTCATCGCAGGGAGCAATAGAGGCGTATGGCAAAGGGTTGGAGATTGACCCGTTGGATCCCGACCTTGTCGATGGGGTTCTTGCCCACATCCTTCAGCCCGAGTGCCTCACTACATTCAGTGCTCGCTCTTTATCAGCGTCATGTGTTCATGGGCATTTGGTTGGCGGAGCTCTTCTACTTTCCATCTAAGCAGAAGCATGGAAGCCAAACCGTGTGTGAGCAGTCATCAGATGACATGGCATGCATCTTGGATTTTCGAATGGTATGCGATAACAGACAGTCTGTTGAAGTATGGATTATTTTATTGTACATGGCGCAAGAATCACTGTGAGCTTGCTTGGGTTGGGTGGAGCAATGTCCCAGGTCCGTAAATGCACGATGGAGATGCACGCCCTGAATATCCCACCTGCGCCATCTCATGGTGATGATGACGATGATGATGATGACGAGCTTGACAAAGAATATAGTGCACCTTACCCCGGTAGTTGCTGGAACCCACATAACAAGCACAAATGCAGTGGAGTCATTTCGGCAAGCAGGTTGTCAAGGGGCCAACTAACTGTTTGTACAGTCGGTTCAGCACTGGCGTCGCTGTTGAGTGGCGATGTCTAATCGCCGTTGCGACGTCAGAGAGGCATCTCGGATGAGAGTCGCGCTTGATGTGGTCCCTCATCACCTTGGCTCATGAGTGTGTCACTGGTTAGTTGCATTTTTGTGTACTTTGCAAGGCACTTTTTCTTGGCTTCTTCGCGCCTTGTTCAGTGAGAGTCATCTTCTGATGATCTGTTGGTTTGGTCCAAATGCGCAGTGCCACCGCGGACACCTTTGGAGCCGGGGCGGCCACCGACGTCAAGTGGGCGGGTGATTTTGCCGCAACCGATGTTGTCGCGTCCGCCAACAGCCATTGTTCCCGGGCAGATGGAACTCATCGGGGACAAGGAGCGTGGCGCTATATCGCGTCCGCCCGATTTCCCTCAACCGATGCAAATGGACATAGATTGATTCCATTCTTGCAATATGTTGATTTTGCTTTTGAGGCACTTTCCATCTCGTAGTAAAAAATGGAGAAGCTAAAGGGATGGTATTTGGTATCAGTAGTGGAAGGCGAGAGATATTCTTGCAATTGCCTTACTCAAAATTGGACCCGCAATTTTGCCATTTTCTAGCGATGCATCCGTGTAAGGGTGGGCTCCCATCGATGATTTGTAGCGGGATATGCCCTCTTGGTATACTTCGTATGCAACCAGGCACACAACCCACTTGGCCGTGTGCCACCGTGTCCTCGAGGAACGTTACAGTTGGGGCAGTCCACACCACCAGATTATGAGGCGCCACTATACGTGCGCGTACCAACACCATCAGCTCGTCGAGCAGTTTGGATTGTGTCGAGGTGATGGTTGTTTGATGTGTTGAAGAGCGCACGGAGCCAGTACGCATCATCGGGCAGGCGAAGCCTTGAGCGACAATGGGAGACGATTCATCGGCTGCCCCCACGCTCGCGATGCTGGGACAAAGGACGTGAATGGTGGGTAAATATGGGGCCAAGCACGTCCTCGATAGCAGGAGTGAACTCCCCGCGCCTGTAAAATTTGCCAGTTGAGCACCAGATGGCGCATCGAAGCGCTCGACCTGCCCCTTCCTAATAGGATCACACTCCCGCATGTTCAAACCCTAGCGGCGGCAGCATCGCAACATGCCTTTTGTGCACCACCACCACCCGGCGATGGACACCACCCGAGCTCACGAACTTCTGATCAAGCTCAGCCACGAAGGCTCTCAGGGCCCAGTAATATTGCGTGTCCTCGGTGCCGTCGGTGCCGTCGGTGCCAGTGAGCCCCTTCTTGGAGGTGCCCGAAGTGAGGTATTCATCCGACACTTCCATATCTACTGTGCGCTCCCTCCCGGACTGGCCTGGAGACTGCCCAATTTGCTGTCGATTCCAGCTCGTGGAACGGTGGCTTTGCGCAAGCCCCCCCCGTCCGGGGCCATGCTCAGAGGTGTCCTTCAGGACTCGATACATGTTGGAGGCCACAACGCCGTCCTTCTTATAGCTCTCACACCACCAGTTGTATGCTGGGGAGGTGGCTGCAAGAGTCCCATCTCCTGCCAGTAAAGAGGGGATGGAGTCCCCAATAGTTTGCCAGTCTGGCTGGGACTTCTTCAGCGCCGTCCTCTGCGCCAGGGTCATGTCATGGCCCGACACTGACCTCACCTGCTTCCGTATCCTCGACCCATGTGCCCTTTGATACTCCTCACAGGCTTGTGCAAACTTCTGAAGAAAAAGGGCACGTTCTTCTTCCTTCGAGCCAATATAGCTCATCCCAAACTTCTTGAGGAGACCAACCAAAGCATTCTCTTATTCGTCCATCTCCTCGTTGAGCAGTCTCAGTGAAGCTTGAACTCGTGATGAAAAGGGAGCAGCAAGTTCTCGATTGAAGTGCTGGCTAGCTCTGATCCGGTTGCTCCACTCGCTTAGCCTATGTGTTCTCGCGTCGTTCTGGTCTTCCAACGACTGCTCTCTTGCCGCTCGGTCCTCTGCCAATTGATATCCTGCTGAAGAGGCCGTGATTATATATTGTAGACGATCCACTGCAGTACTTGAAGTCACGATGTCACCAGTGCAGAGTATGCTCCTGGCTAGTCTGTGGACTCATACAAGCAATGCTGAGTCCCTCGAGCCTGGCTTCACCAGTGCAGAGTATGCCCCTGGATTCATCAAGACCCAAGTCGCTCCTCAAAATAAATTCCACCACGATGAAGTTGCAGTTTGCTGTACATGTTTATCGTGGTCCAAGCTCGTTGGAATTAATCACTGCGGGTTCTTTAACGAAGACTCGAAGTCGCAGTGCCACTAGTGCAGAGTGTGCTCCTGATGGGTAGTCCACATACCAAAATAATGATAAGTCCCCCAAGTTTGGCTTCACCAGTGCAAAGTATGCCCATGGATTCACCAAAGCTCAAGTTTCTTTTGACAGGAAAGTTCACCACGATCGAGTTGTAGTTTGCTGTGCCTGCCTGTCGTTGTCGCACGCGCTTAGTGAAATCAACGGTCTCCTTCTCCTCAAGTGTCTAACCTTCCGGTTACAGGTCCAACTGTGCAGAGTATGCCCCTGGTTTCACTTCCCCTGGAATGTTTCTAACAAGGTCGGGTCCAAGAACTCAACCACGCGTTTGCCACTGAAGTGTCGTTTGAAAATAAAGACACCGGTACTGGACAAATTTTTGTTTTGAAAAAGATTGCAAAACCTGCAATTCTGCTAGTGCGTTAACGCGCGCGCACAATCATATACACTTCAAAATAATATAGTGTATATCAGTGTCCGATTTGAGTTTACTACTGTTTTTTGCAGTCTGAGTGAAAGGTGTGGGAAGTTGTCTACCAGCTACAAATAACGTTGCGATCTTACGAAGGCAAAACAAAATGAGTCGACTGACTCGTTACTCCCTTGCGGCGCTTATATGCTCCTCAGAAATGATACTCCTATCGGTTCCACGTCATAGTCTGTGTCACTATTGCTACTGTCACAACCTTGGGACTGTCGTGTGTTCAGCGATCACGGTCTTCTGTCACCAGTTTGCAAGGCTGGCAGTTCGCCTGAATTCAGATTTGAATTCAGATCTGAACTGAACTGAAAGCTCCGAGTCGGTTCTCTGAATTTGCCTGAATATGTGTGTGCATATCGATCCCATAATGACAAAGCGTCATTAAGGGACGTTTAATAGGGCTAAAGGGCTCCCAAGAGTGCCACGATGATACCAGATGTACCTCGGCATGTTAAGGTGACCTCAAGGTCGCTCTGGAGATCTCTGGTGGGGTATGGCGCTCTTCCGGTAACCATATAGCTATGACAGGCAGTGGGTGTGGCTTTGAGAGCGCTAAGGGTTCGCGGGAGTGCCACGATGAAACTAGATGTACCTCTGCATGTTAAGGTAAGTAGGTGACATCAAGGTCGCTTTGTAGATCTCTGGTGGCAGGGGTCGTGTGCTCCTTCTGGTAACCAGATAGTTTCTGTTGCTCTTTGTCAGGCAGCCACCAGCCAGGCACCCCAAAACACACTATTCGATGAAAATGACATCCTCATGTGAAAATTGCATTGCCTTATTTACCTCATGATAGGATTAAAAAGCCGCATTTTAACAGTCAAGATCATGCAAGTGCAGGTTGTGCATTAGATTTAATGGTTTTATGGTACAAAATTAGGGTCAAATGCACTTTTTCGAAATCTAAGAGGAGGGGGGGGTTAAGTGTGAGGCGGTAAGGGGTGAGGGTGAGGATGAGGGGAGGGTGGTGGTGGGGTCTCCTACGATTTAAAATTTTAAAACTGTTTAGGAACCCCCCTCCATCACCCCCACCCTCTCGCCCCCGTCCCCGATTTGTCCCCTGCGAAATTCCACACATTATATTTTTATTGATTTGTCAATCGGTTTATAGATTTCCACCCTTGAGAATATTTCCCCCCTGCCATAATCGGTTTTTAAATGCCTATGGAACCGAGCTGTCAAAGATTGCGCCGCCTTTGCATTTCCCCGCCTTTCGCATTTTATGTCGGATGAATAGCAATTTTGATACACTTTCTGTGAAATCAATGCCACGTAGATAATATTCGCACGTGGAACAGTCGATTCATGTTCTGGAACGATCGAGGCACACATTGGGACACTTTGACACATATTAGCCCAATATGTGTCAAAATGCCCCAAAATGTGTCAAAGTGTCCCAATATGTGTCAAAGTGTCCCAATATGTGTCAAAGTGTCCCAATATGTGTCAAAGTGTCCCAATATGTGCCCAAGTGTCCCAATATGTGTCCAAGTGTCCCAATATGTGTCCAAGTGTCCCAATATGTGTCCAAGTGTCCCAATATGTGTCGGACACATATTGGGACATGTCCCAATATGGGCCCTTTTGCCCGACTGTCATCTGGCCGTAGGTGACCTCCCACTGGGCGTTGTCCACGTACTGCTCTGCTTGCTTTTGGGCTCGACCTTGGTGTTTCCGTTTACCGTTGTACACTTCTATCAAGCAAAGTCGTCAATAACCATCAGAAACCCCTATCTCTGTTGATGGAGCTGATTCAGTGCCACATGCTCGGTGACAATCCGGGCAAGGTGGATGACGACGGCCATCCACTCAACTAGATTCTCGACGCTTGCTGCGGCGTCGGCTCAACGTCCATGGCCGCCATGAGGTGTGGTTTGAACGCGATCGGTTTCGACCACGACCCGTACATGGTCAGCTCTGCGCAGCAACGGCTGACCAATTTCGACGCCGAGCCCGATCCGGATGCCGAGACGAAGCCAAAAAAGAAGACTGACCCGACGAGTAAGGGGAAGGAAGCAGCCACTGTCGATTCTGAGGAAGAAGACTTAGATGAAGATGAGACCGAAGAGAATGCTTAATAAATTAGCAGGATTTGTCGACCGCCCTGACTGATAGTATCAGTCATGCCTCGACGGTATAGGGTGAAAAGTACTCTGCTCGTAAACATTTGAATAAAAAATGATACATGTATGCACATTTCGGTGTTTTCATTGTACGCATCGGCTGGTCGAATTAGCCTGTTGATACCCGCATGCTGTTCAATTCATGCTTGAAGCGAAGACGCGTCCTCTCAGAACAGTTTGTTCTTCAAGAACTTGTCTTGCTTCATCATCGAGATGCCTACTCGGCCTCTCGATGACAAATGTCACTTATGGTGAGTGGATGACAGATATTATGACTGCACATGTCATAGTCGACCGTACTGACAATACTCGACGACTGTATGTCATTATAACATATGACATGACATGACATGACATGACATGACATGACATGACATGACATGACATGACATGACATGACATGACATGACATGACATGACATGACATGACATGACATGACATGACATGACATGACATGACATGTATGACACATATGTCATCGGTCATATCCCTGACATATGCAATGACTAGCGAAAAACTGTTCGGAAGCGATGTTTGTTGTTATTTGTTGCAAAAACAAAAACCAAAAAAACCCATCATTTCGCAAATTCAACCGGTAGATATCAATCTCTAACCACAATGAACATATCTAACGGTTGAATTTGTGAAATAATGTTTTTGTATGCGATGACTAGCGAAGAACAGTTCGTAATCGATTTTTTTGTTGTTTGATGCTTTAAAAACACTATTGGCATGTGGCACGCGTGGGTGGTACGTTTATGCATAATTTGACGAATTTTCGAAAAAATGACATTTAGAAGTGTTAGAAGGTTGGAGAAGTTTGGAGAAGGTTTGGACAAACTCAAAAATGTAAAATTTTGACATTTCGGGTTTTGGAGTAGCCGTGCGGGGCCATTTCGTTTACTGCAAATACCAGGGAATCAAGTTGTGCACATGGAATGCTTGCGCGACACATTAATAAGTTTATAAAAGGCCATTACAAGGTTTGGGAAGGTGCAACATGATAGTAGAAGGCAGTAAAAGGTTGCATGTCCAATATTTTAGGGTTTTAGGGTTGCTGGCGGGGTGGTGTGGGTGAAATATTAGTTGTGAGAGGGGGTTCGGCGTGTGCGGGGTCCGCTATAAAGTGCACAATTTCGGGAAATGATGATATTACACGGTTTGATATTTTTGGAGAAGTTTGGAGAAGGTTTGGACAAACTCAAAAATATGAATTTTGACGTTTAGGGTTTTGGAGTAGTCGTGCGGGGCCATTTTGGTCACTGCAAACGGCAGGAAATCGAATTTTGCACTTGGCATGCATGCGCGGCATATGAATGTGTCGCTACAAGGCCAATAACAAGCGGGAAATTATATTGTATGATTTAATATTTTTGGAGAACATCGGAGAAGGTTCGTAGAAACAAAATAATGCAATATTTTGATATTTTGGGTTTTGCAGGAGCCGCGCGGGACCAATTTGTTCACTGCAAATATCAGGATGGTTGCCGTGTCATGCACACGGCCGATGTTTTGAAAATAAAGAGCAATTCAATATGCAAGTGCATTTCCATGCTTATATTCCAATGTTCATACACAATCTAATGTATGAATACTTGCAAGTGACATGATTACCGTAGTGTCAGATTATTAGAGTTATGCAAAAATTGCAGCTTACTGTAGCACGAAGCACCAAGATGCGGCTCTCGGGACAGCTCAAATAGCACTTTTAGTTAGGCAAACGATTTCTAAGCTAGCGCCTGTCGAACAGCTCTTCCAAGGAAACACGTGAGCGTGAAGCCCCACGAGCAAGGTCCTGCAATTGATCCGCGGTCAGGGTGAAAAGCTGCTGTGCTGGTTGGGCGAGCTGCTGTGGTTGGCAGGCGAGCACCTGCGGTTGCGCGAGCAGCTGGGGTTGCGCGAGGAGTTGCGGTGGTTGCGCGAATAGCTGGGGTTGCGCGAATAGCTGGGGTTGCGCGAGCAATTGTGGTTGCAGCTGGTAGGATTGCTGAAGCTGCGAGAGCTGCTGCTGGAGTTGGATTGCTGATTGCTGGAGTTCTTGCAGCTGTTGAAGCTGCTGAGGCTGCTGCACCGGTTGAAGCTGCTGGGGCTGCAGCATCGGTTGAAGCTGCTGGAGCTGCTGCATCTGTTGAAGCTGCGTGCTGGGGTAGCTGCACCTGTTGAAGCTGAGACTGGGGCTGCGGGAGTTGCTGCAGCTGCAGGGGCTGCTGCGGCTGTTGAAGCTGCTGGGGCGGCAGCACCTGTTGAAGCTGAGACGGGGGCTGCGGGAGTTGCTGCAGCTGCAAGGGCTGCTGCGGCTGTTGAAGCTGCTGAGGCGGCAGCACCTGCTGAAACTGCTGGGGCTGCCGCACCTGATGAACCTGAGACTGTGACTGTGGGAGTTGCTGCAGGTGCTGGGCCAGGAGGAGTTCCTCCTGCTGCTGGGCCTGCGGGACGCCCTGACGAACTGCTTCCAGACCTGAGATCTCACCCTCCGTCCCTTGCTCCGCCGTGGGCGTCGCCGACGCCGCAGGTGCCGGTCGCGGTTCCTCGGAGGCCGGCACTTGCGGCACGAGCGTCTCCAAACTAGCGCGCTCCAGCTCTAAGCGCCGGTCCAGTGCGCTCTGCTGTCTCTGCTCCAACGCTTCCAAGCTCCGACCAAACTCCTCTCCCTGCTTCCTCAACAGCTCCTCCAACTGTTCACTCGTCACGCCCACCTGCAAAGGTCCACTTCTTCCTTCCTCTACCTCCACCTGCGCCGCCAGTGGGACCGCCAGCACCCCACTGCCGACACTTGACCTCCGGCCTCGAGAACGACCACCTCCAGCTTTCCCCGTGCCTTTCCCCGTGCCAGCATCAAGTGCCCTACCCGACACGTCGCTCGGTGCTTGGCTCCCCCTTCGGTGTGGAACGGCCAGGTGCGCAGGCGCGGCAACCCGCTTCTGCAAGGTGTGGCCGTCAGCCAAATCCGACCTCATGCGCTTCCTTCCTGAGGCCCCTTTAGACGCAATTGTCTCAGGCGGTGCAGCATCCTCTGTGACCGTATCCCCCTCGGAACCCGCGCCCCCACGGCTAGGGGCAACCGATGCCGCGTCCTTGTCCACGAAGAGGTAGTCGTCACGGGTAACGCTGGGTCCTAACTCCACCCGGTCCGCAGTATTCACCTGCCTCAACGGGGCCGTCACCGACACGCCCTCCTGCAAGCCCTTCGTTTTTTCCACCGCAATCTGTTGTGGCACGAACTTCCTAAGGACCTGGAACACTTTGTCGATCTTCTCGTTGTCACGGAAGTAAGCCTCCCCTCGGGCTTTGTCCGTTACGCCCACGTTCAGCTTGTTCATGCGGAAGGTGTGAAACATCTCCGGGTCGGCGTTCGGCCCATCGATTGGCCCCCCGCAATGGACAAACCACCCTTTATTCTTTATGTGCAGGATTGAGCCTACCACATACCCCCCCGAGTGACCCTGGTGAAACACCACTCCGCCGTACGAGAATTTCCCGTTCGATTTCTCGGCGTATCCCTCCTTCCCACCAAAGCCGTCGCCATACACATACCGCGGCCTAAAGTTAATGTACTTGTTGTACGAGTGAAGACGTTGCGGCAGATCCAGGTCCTCCCACCGAGGCTTCCGCTGATGGCCACCTACGGGCAATGCCTGTGCGGGAGTGTTCGTGGGTTGCTCCGCCGATCCCAACGGCGCGTCCGGTACCACCCCCGCGGTCTCGGGTGCGGGCACCTCCGTGCTCGTGGGGGCGGGAGCATCCGCGGGTTGAGCCGCCGCTCCCGACGGCTCCTCTACACCCCCCGCGGGTTGCTCCGCCGATCCCGACGGCGCGTCCGGTACCACCCCCGCGGTCTTGGGTGCGGGCACCTCCGTGCTCGTGGGGGCGGGAGCATCCGCGGGTTGAGCCGTCCCTCCCGACGGCGCGTTCACTACCAGCCCTGCGGTGTCGGGTGCGGGCACCTCCGTGCTGGTGGGGGCGGGAGCATGCGCGGGTTGCTCCGTCCCTCCCGACGGCTCCTCTCCACCCCCGCGAACGCCCTCGGGTGTGGCCGCTTCAAGGGGTGGGGGAGCCGATGCCGAGAACTCCGAGAGCATGGACAAGGCAGGTGCCGGAGTGTCCGCGGGTTGCTCCGCCGATCCCGACGGCGCGTCCGGTACCACCCCCGCGGTCTTGGGTGCGGGCACCTCCGTGCTCGTGGGGGCGGGAGCATCCGCGGGTTGAGCCGTCCCTCCCGACGGCGCGTTCACTACCAGCCCTGCGGTGTCGGGTGCGGGCACCTCCGTGCTGGTGGGGGCGGGAGCATGCGCGGGTTGCTCCGCCCCTCCCGACGGCCCCTCTACACCCACCCGAACGCCCTCGGGTGTGGCCGCTTGAACAAGGGGCGGGGGCCACGCCGACGGCACCGCAAGCAACGGCAAACTGTTCTCGAGCGCGCCTTCCAGCAGCATGGCACCATGTTTTGCGAGGTTCAGAGCGTCTCTCTCGGCTTGGGAGGTTGGGTAGACCGTGCGCTTCGCCATGCACTCCGGCCTACCACAATTGTTCACCTCTTCAATGCCTTTGGCTACCATGCACACGTTATGGTAGCTAGCATTGCAGTGCGAGCACCTGTGGACACCACGTCCATCGTCCTTCTCGCATATGAAGCAGGACTCATCTGGTGCTGGCGGTGGGGGTGAGGGCGGAGCCGTGGCGAGCCCACCTAATTCATAGAACACCAAAACCAAGCACGTTTACACAAGTAGGACGAGAAACATAAATAGAACTAAAAACTCATTACAACGTTATATTATTGGACCACTTTGAAAAATAACGACCATATCGCAAAAATGAGACACGCGGGCGTAAATGAGAAAAAAATGAGAAAGCATTAAATTGTCTGCCAAATTGGTTTTTGGGGTTCTGAATGACAAATACTAGGGTTAATTTGAATAGTCCTTGAAGGAATTTCGAAAAATCTGGTTTTTGACTCTTCAAAGTAGCCACGCGAGTCACGCGGGCGGCAAGAAAACGGGAAAGGTGGAAGTATCGTGTTAGGTGTGGAAAGTTATGATTTTGCCTTATGTTTGTGAACGAAATGTTAGATTTTTGCACTATTAGAATATGTAATATTTTGACATTTCCAAAAATGCAACTATTTGCTTACATGGGAGAGATCCAGCAGATTTATGGCCCATTTTAGGGTGTTTGGAGGGTCACGTACTAAAATTCTTCTCATCGGGCGAAAGTGAGCAGCAAAGGAGATATTTTCAAAAGCTATTGTGCTGGAAAAGTTGTTCGGGAGTGAAACCAACCAGGGGTGATGCTCCCTCAGGCTTCATGTGACCCAACATGGGCATTCAGCGGGTAAATTTGCCCTGAACAGGCTATTCCAGCACGATTCTCGGCAGCTAAGAAGACCGGTTAACTGTATTATTTCGCGGGAAACATTAAAATACGTCAGAGGCAAAATATCCCGCGGCAGGTGTTCCTACAGGTGTGCTGCACATGGATATATCGGGGCGTCCAAGGTTCAGGGTTTTAGGGTATATGTTGGAGGAGTCGTAACCGGAGGTCGTTTGCACACACCTGCGTTCGTGACATAGAACCACAACCCGCACCTTAGACTACCTACACCAGTATGGCCAATATTGGAATATTGCAGTATTGGATATGGCCTTTCGATACTTTTACGTTTCGCGACTGCCAGTTACAACAAGCCCAATGGGTTCCTGAAGACCCTTTAATTCTCCGCTTGTGGCAGCAAGCGCGGGAACAAGCAGACGAAGACTGGGAGGACTTCGGGCAACATGCAGTTAATCTCAGGACCTATCACTGGTGGAGTTTTTGGCCGATGTACGTCCACGGCCGTAGATCCAGCGAAAGGTTCGGTGTGAGGCATCTCGTGTACTGGTATGAGGGCGGGTGGATCTACCACCGATACTCAGATTTGGAGTGGCGGGCCTGGCGAAATAGAAACCGCTACAGCGAAACAACGCACGGTGCCCTGACAGAGCTGGAAAGCGATCTGCTGCAGGAAGATGAAAGGAGATGCGCAGTTTGCGGGCGTATGTTAAGAACCTGCACCCTGGCGCGCATATTTGATGCTAGCGCGTGCAATGAGGAGACGTATGCTTGGTAGCTAACACTTATGTCACGTGACTGTACACAAATAAACCGTATATTTACATGTATGAAAAACAATAAGTTTCACGCCGTGTTGCCATTGTAATCTAGTGTGCGTGCCACGAGGAATGAATGAGGCTGTGTTGCTTACCTTCACCTGTCCAACGCCTCGGAGGCCAAGTTTTCCCTGGCCACCTTCAGAAGTTCTGCCTTTTCAGGTCCTCCTGGAACTCCGCCGACAGCAGGTTTGCCAGGAGGTTCGTCCCAGCAAGTCAGGATCTCGCTCGCATCGAAGTCGTACCAACCTGTCACTTTCGGAGCGGCTCTCCGGAAGGCGTTCTCCGCGAACAAGCTGTTCAAGTCAGAGAAGGTTTTGCTTGTTCTCCTCGTTCTCGGCATAAGCAGAGGCGCACATGGAAGCCAAAACCCCCACTTCACTCTGTTCGTGTTCAGATCCACCTCCAAGACCTCCACGAAATGCATGGGCATGGACACGGCGTTGTTCCCAGGCATGCGGATAGTAAAGCTGCAGCCGTCGTTGCCCGCGGCCACCGTAACTGCGAAACTTTTGCCCGCACTCTTCGCCAGCATGTCGATGGTGTAGTCCGTAGGAAGGTTACGGTAGGCCAACGGTATGTCGTCGTCCGGGTCGTCCTCGTCGTCCTCGTCGTCCTCGTCGTCCTCGTCCATCGAGACGCCTGCGAACTGTCCAGTGGCCGCCTCCGGGCGATGCGCGTTCTCCACCTGCTCCGCAATCTGATTTGCATCCTCGAAAAAGCAATCGTCGTCAGGAGCGAAGCTGTCCGTTATAAGGGCGCCTGTCGGACCGATCACAGAGGCCGCTCGGAATAGCACTCGTCCCTTTTCACGACCCCGCGCTTGTCGAGACTTCCCGGGTGGAGACTTGCTCCCTGGGGACGCCTTTGCCAATGGCGAACTGCGTGCACGCTTGTCGCTTGGAGCTCGTGCTTGATCTCCCTGTGGCGCTGCAGGAGCAGGGCATCCTCGGCCACCTGCGCCTGGCCCTCGTGCTGCCGGTGCCTGTGGTCGAGTAGGCATAGCTTCGTTGGTTTGCGGGCCTCGCGCAGCAGCTCCTTCTCGTCTTGCCTGTGTAGTGGCTGTTACAGCCTCGAGTGATGGCGCCGCCCGCGCAGCTCCGCCGGCTTCGGAAGTTCTTGCAGGCAAGGCCTGCTCCGTACCCGGCGACGCATCCTCCCCGGTTTCCTCACCTGTCGTCGCTCGGCTTTTTTTTCGAAGGACTCTGAGTTGTTCGTGGTGGGCCTTTCGGGCGACATCCGTCGCTTCAAATAAGGCCTTCGCCAACGGCTCCTTGAGTGGGCGTTCAGGAAGTTCAACTCCCAGGTGGTGCAACGCTGCTTTACACTCGGCCACCGTGTACCTGCAATGGCAGCCGACGCGTAAGACATACAGCTAAGACTCAGGTAGGCATAATACTTGCAAGACCTAACAATGACATCGAGGTGCTCGCAACCGACCAACGGGACGAACCAAAAATCGACGGACTCGACGTCCCTCGCTTTCTCCACGCACTTGCGCACGATCTCTTGTGGAGGTTTCCGCGGAAGGTCCTTGCTTAACACGTTGCGACCATCGGATAACACTTCGAACTGTTCGGGCATCGTCCGTTCTGGCACCTCCTCCTGCACTGGCTTCTTGTGCCAGGCGTTCTCGTAAAGCTCCTTCAAATCCACAGGAGCCTGTGGGGTCGGCGTCGGTCCAGCCCAGACATCGTAGTCCTCGGCGGTCTTGGGCAAGGGAAAGTACCCGAGCAACGTGTCCAGCGTGTCACTTGGAATACGGTAGTGGATGTAGTCGCACATGCGACTGAAAGCAGTGCGAGTTTCCCTCTCTTCCTTCGGGTCTAGCGGCTTCACCCCTTCTAACGTGGGGCTGCTGTCGAAAGCTGGGTAAGTTTTCATTACCTCCAGGCCCTTACGGAGATCCTCATCCACTCCGTCAGGCATGTGGTTTGCGTATTGTTCTCCAAACTTGTACTTCAGCCGTGTAACACCATCCACGTCCTTCTCGAAGTGCATCAGGTGTGTACGCCTGACTTTCCCAGAATAGCCTTCAAACTTTGGGTTTATGTGCGGCTCCAGCCAAGCCTTGAAGTCCAACTGTTGGCCTTGTACGTCCGTGATTTTGGTGAACTTCTTCACCGGCCAGCTTCGTAACCAGCCAATCCACGATTCCAGGGTCAACAGCCACACTCCAGATTTGCGCGCGTCTTTCCCAAATATGAACATCTTGATGAGTCCAAACCAACCGTCGCAGTCGTTATGGGTGTGCGCGACCACCAGACGGTGGAAGACAACCACGTTGTAAATATTGTAGTGCACCAACACCGCACAAAACGCGAACGTGTTCTTGTTCCAGTTTTCTGAGCCACCATCCAGCTCCAAATGAAGCTCCTTCCGGAAGTAGCGCTTGCCCGCGCGACCTTGTGCGGTGTAGTGCAACAAGTTCCACAGTGTCGTGAGCAGCATGTTTGCACCCTTAGCCCCGCTCCAAGGGAGCCCAACGGAAAATAGAAGCAACGAGCCATGAAGTATCGTGAGCTGCAGGTGTAGGTTAAAGAAATGCTGTTTCTTCTCGCCGATGCCCTTAACTTGATGCGGGGCATGCGGAACAACCGTGTTCTGATTTGCCGCGCCGTCCGCCGCTATGGAGTCGATCCGACCGTCAGGGTCAGAACACTCCTTCCGCCTGAGGTCATAACACGTGCGTTGCAACCTGTGAATGTAGTCGTGTCGCGCGAAACGAGCAGAATAGGCGTCCCAGCGTGCAGGATCGCGACCCTGTTGTCCAAGAAGCTGAGCCCTCTCTGCACCCAGATCGTCACATGTCGTGCAGATTCCGGACACCTCCACCTTCGCCCTTACCGTTATGTCTCGAGCCTTGAGCAGGTTTTCACGTATATTTTGAAGGTTTCAGCACATACTGCCCACTGGTCCTCTGTGTCGAACTTATACAAGTCGTACTGCACACCATAATCGATGGGTGGAATTTGGCGCGCACCACTTACCGGCATCCTCTGTGGTGCTCCTTTCAACATATTCGAATCCGCCCACTCGCGGAACACCTCCTCGTGGTAGGAAATCGTCGTCACCACCGCCTTCGCCACAGGGAATGCAGTTGTTGCCGGTAGTTCCCCCTTCTCTTCAAGGATAAGTGCCTTATATCGCTGGCGTACGAGCTCCTGGGGAGCGCCCACACTGTTCTGAACGCCTCCTCGCAGATCTCCTTTTCGAAAAGCTTCAGGGTGCCAATAACACGCTCTCCAGACTCGCGCTTCCCGATCGCTTTGCGCATAGTTGCCATAATGTAAGACTTGAACTCAGTTTGGCCCATGCGCTCCTTATGGTCCATATTGCCCTTGAATGTGCTGAACAAGAAACTGCAGTTCCGATCGCACCCACAGCTGAAACCGCCCTCGCATAGTCCGGGAATATTGGACTGTGCAATTTGAAGAGTCTTCTGCTTTGACAATCTCCTGCCGCTGGAGTTGCTGCTATTGCTGCTCATCTTGCGAGACGCGTACCGTTGTTATGCTGTTTCATATTTGAACGCTTACCTGATATGAGGGTCCTTGTTTCCTAGAACTTGGGCGGGGTTATGACCTTGACCGCCCAAGTTTTCTAGAACTTGGGCGGGGCGATGACAGTGACCGCCCAAGTTTTCGAGAACTTGGGCGGGGCGATGACCGTGACCGCCCAAGTTTTCGAGAACTTGGGCGGGGCGATGGCGGTGACCGCC
>LGRX02014394.1:13981-27101 GCA_001247695.2 Cymbomonas tetramitiformis | reverse complement strand
CTTTGACACCCCGTAGCCACAGGAGACTGCACTATGTACCCTCGCCCGGGATCAAAGGATTCAGCACACACTTCGGGACACTCATCCGGATTCTCCGGAGCTCACTAGTGAAGAATGGGACCCCCTAAGCCTCGCTGAGCCACCCGAGCCCCTCTGCATCTGCACCGCCAGCGCACTGCCGCCTTGTGCCTGAAGCCTGTCCATCCCTGCCCCCCGATCTGCGCGAGCCATATCTCCACCACCAAGCCCACGCGCAAGACCACCCCTCTGCTCCCTGAGCCTCACTGGGCCACCTGAGCCCCTCTGCGGCTGTCCTGCCGGCGCACTGCTGCTGTGTCTCTGGAGCCGGCTCACCCCCGCCAATCGAGCCACCCCTCCACCACCAAGCCCACACCCCACATCACCCCGCTGCCGCCTACAGCCTGGTCTCAAGAGAGCTTGCCCACCCACGCCAAGGCCAGAATGTCCAAGCGCTGTCCCAAGGGGCTGAGAATGACACACACGCATGTGTGTGTGTGTGTGTGTTTCCTTTTTTTCCATCGACCGGGAGCCACTGGGGGGCATGCCAGCAGGGTCCGCTTACTCCGTAACCCAGAGACCAACAGTTGTTTGGCGACGATCGGCCACATCGTATCATCTTTCCATGCTGCTTTGCATTTGGGTTGGGAATATGTATGCGTTTGTGGTATCTTGTCACGGCCCCGCCCTGCTCTTGATTTGCTTTTCACATCCACTGGGATGATGATGGGCTGGCTTTTGTTGGCCGATCTCATGCCGTTCAGTGTGTGTGTGTGTTTCCTTTTTTTTGACATGGGGTGTCCATGCTGTGTGCTGTGACTGCATTCATGACATAACCATGGACCAACAGGTCCCATCCATCGACCGGGAGCCACTGGGGGGCATGCCAGCAGGGTCCGCTTACTCCGCAACCCAGAGACCAGCAGTTGTTTGGCGATGATCGGTCACATCGTATCATCTTTCCATGCTGCTTTGCATTTGGGTTGGGAATATGTATGAATTTGTGGTATCTTGTCACGGCCCCGCCCTGCTCTTGATTTGCTTCTCACATCCACTGGGATGATGGTGGGCTGGCTTTTGTCGGCCGATCTCATGCCATTCAGTGTGTGTGTGTGTCTCTTTCCATGCTGCGTGGTCGTTTCCTAATGTTCTTTATTTGGTGCAGAGACGTCAGGCTGTCTATAGACACCTGTATTTCCTTTGCTGCTGCATTCTCATCCAGCATGAGGGCCATATATATGGCTGCAAGTCCGAACCGTATTGACCAACTGACTTTCGCCTTCCCATCTTTGCATGTAGCTTTTTTCAGTGCCCCATCTCGGGTCCCATAACCCTGCTCCTGTTCTTTCCTCCTCTTCTCCTGTTCCCAATTTCTGTTTCCTTTTGCTGCCGTCTGTGTACAGCATATCGTTAATTTTGATTTTTCTTCTTGGCGGCAGGTATGCCATGTTGTGTTTCTGCCACGAGTTCACCCTTCCCTCTGTTCCCTCCTGTTGTTATTCATCTGCCCTCTGTGAGTGTCGTATCACTGTGGAACCTTGCTTTCTGGCGGGTACTGCCTTATGACGAATGAGGCAGACTAGTCTGCTTTCCTGCAAGGAGAGGCAGGGTGGGGTGACCGCCTCGCCCGGTGTCCTCCCATTGGATATCTGCGGGGAGCACCTCGGTGCCCGCTTCCGATTACTGTTTTCGTGCATTTTCCATGCATTGTTCATCCGTCGGTTTGCATTCATCGACCAACAGTTTCCATTCGTCAACCGTGAAGCCACGGGGGGGCATGCCAGGAAGAATCGCTCACTCCGATACCCTCTGATTCAGCTTGCGCGAAGTTGCACACTCTCGCGTGTTTGGCAGTGAATGGTACATCCAATCATGCATCCAGCTGTGCTTCTTTGCACTTGTTTAGAGATGTCTGTTTCGGTGATATCTTGCTTAGCCCAACGCTGCCATGTTTCCAAATGCTTCTCACATCCACTGGGATGATGGTGGGCTCGCTTTTGTCGGCGGACCTCGTGCAGTTCAGTATGTAGGCATGCAGTTATGATGGGTTGCGGTTGTGAGTCGCTCTGGCATGCCTCTGCCATCCTTGAGGGTGATGTTCCTTGAGGGTCCTTGAGGGCGGGCTTTGGTCTGGGCAGTTAATGCCATCCAGTGTGTTGGGCCCCTGGCAGGCTGCGTAACATGGCCCTCGCCTTATAGTGCTCGCTGATTTGCCACCTGGTATCATTGCATATAATTATATTGTACGTGTGCAGGAAAGCGCCACCCGCCACTTGCTCAGAACAAATGGAGTTGAAAGCGGTGATTCTGTCAATACGGCGCCCTGGCGAGCCGCGGTGGAGGCGCATCAACGGCAAGCCGACCACCACATTGGCATCCGTGAATTAAATCTAAGCCAACCTACTGTTGCTGATAGCCGCAAGCTACTAACAAGCACAGCAGCAACCGGGCAGGATTGGGCCAGCAAACTCAATGCCAATGGAAGCCGCCCAACCGGAAGCATCCGCCATCTTCTTCAAACCAGGAGTTACCGTGAGTGCTGCACATCAAATCCATGAGATGCGCTGCTGATAAGTTGCTCGCGCGCGCTCTTTGAGTGAGCCCTTTGTTGTGTCCACGAGATACGTACTTTCTCTGTTTTGTGGAATTGAAAGCGTTAGGGAACGCTTCACTTTTCTCGCCAGTTGTAGCTCACAGTTAATTCCCCCCTCCTTCAACGCAATTGCGGGAAACATGTCATCTATCTTCATGCAACTTGCCTCAAACCTCATATTCATTGCGTTGCGGCAATTGGGTTGGTCATCAGATCATTATCACGCCACTGCCGTAGGGTCCTCTACAACGAAAGAAGCCATTCAGATATAACTTGCACCTAGCACACAACCATGTTCTACATGGACTAAAATAATGTCACCCATTGTGAGACTCGTGTCATGCTTTAGCATACCACGATTCCACGGACCCGGTATTTAATGGGATGGCACTGGCAATTCAATCATGACCTGCTAGCTATGAATTCCTGGTTGGAGAGCATGCTCCGTATGACGGCGGTTGATGGCTGCAAACTGCCTGATCTACTTCCCACACAATCCCCTGTGCTTTCGAGGGCAACAGATGAAGGTCCCTACTTGGTTTGGAGAACTCATGGGTACTGGGTTGGATCCCTTCTGAGATGATCTCTTTCCTAACCATGGATTCCGTGGAGGGTGCTGCCACGTGCGTGGGCTTTTGCAGATTGCCCCTCTGGAGACAGATACTTTCGAGGCCTCTGCTATCGCTACATGTCAACGCTACATGATTGGGATACAGCACAAAATACATGTGCAAATCTGGGAATGAGTGGAAATCTGGCATTTGTGACTGACGCATACCTTTACAACTTTATGGATGCGATAATTTACCATGAGAACCCAGGAGCAGCCCCTTGGATCGGTCTCTACTTCGTCGGCAGTAAATGGATCTGGGCTGACGGCACCACGCTTTATTATGAGGTTTGGGATTCAAATGAGCCAATAAGCTCATCTCATGATCGGAACTGTGCCGCCTGGGACCTCAATGACAGAAAATGGAGTTCTATGACGTGTCAAGACCAGCGCCCATACTTCTGCCAGTATGCGAGTAGGGACCCCCTTGCACACGCCATTTCCCTTAAATCTGTAGGAGCGTGTCTTGATCCGCAGGCGGCACGATGCCCAGGCGGCCACCCTGCGCCATCCGCAGGCGGCACAATGCCAAGGCGGCCACCCTGCGCCATCCGCAGTTGGCACAATGCCCAGGCGGCCGCCCTGCGCCATCCGCAGGCGGCACGATGCCCAGGCGGCCACCCTGCGCAATCCGCAGGCGGCCCGATGCCAAGGCGGCCGCCCTGCGCCATTCGCAGGCGGCACGATGCCCAGGCGCCCGCCCTGCGCCATTCGCAGGCGGCACGATGCCCAGGTGGCCGCCCTGCGCCATCCGCATTCGGCACGATGCCCAGGCGGCCGCCCTGCGCCATCCGCAGGCGGCACGATGCCCAGGCGGCCGCCCTGCGCCATCCGCATTCGGCACGATGCCCAGGCGGCCGCCCTGCGCCATCCGCAGGCGGCACAACGCCAAGGCGGCCGCCCTGCGCCATTCGCAGGCGGCACAATGCCCAGGCGGCCGCCCTGCGCCGTCCGCATGCGGCACGATGCCCAGGCGGCCGCCCTGCGCCATCCGCATTCGGCCCGATGCCAAGGCGGCCACCCTGCGCCATCCGCAGGCGGCCCGATGCCCAGGCGGCCACCCTGCGCCATTCACAGACGGCACAATGCCAAGGCGGCCGCCCTGCGCCATCCGCAGGCGGCACGATGCCCAGGCGGCCACCCTGCGCCATCCGCATTCGGCACGATGCCCAGGCGGCCGCCCTGCGCCATCCGCAGGCGGCCCGATGCCCAGGCCGCCGCCCTGCGCCATCCGCATTCGGCACGATGCCCAGGCGGCCGCCCTGCGCCATCCGCAGGCGGCACGATGCCCAGGCGGCCGCCCTGCGCCATCCGCAGGAGGCACGATGCCCAGGCGCGCCTGTGTCGCATTAAACGCGATGCGGCGGCCGCCTGCGCCATCCGCAGGCGGCACGATGCCCAGGGGGCCGCCCTGCGCCATCCGCAGGCGGCACAATGCCCAGGCGGCCGCCCTGCGCCATCCGCAGGCGGCACAACGCCCAGGCGGCCGCTCTGCGCCATCCGCAGGCGGCACAACGCCCAGGCGGCCACCCTGCGCCATCCGCAGGCGGCACAACGCCCAGGCGGCCACCCTGCGCCATCCGCAGGCGGCACAACGCCCAGGCGGCCGCCCTGCGCCATCCGCAGGCGGCACGATGCCCAGGCGGCCGCCCTGCGCCATCCACAGTCGGCACAATGCCCAGGCGGCACGATGCCCAGGCGGCCGCCCTGCGCCATCCGCAGGCGGCACGATGCCCAGGCGGCCGCCCTGCGCCATCCGCAGGCTCTTGTGTGAAGCATATACATATATACTTCTTTGATATATACATACACACAACTTACATACACAACCTTTTGCATATACTTTGTATTCTGTTCAAATTGGAGTGCAACAGAATTTTTGTGGTTTCAGACTTTCACATTCCGCGACTCCTGCTGCAGTAGAGCCGAATGACACATGTAGCTTCGTGACACAAACAGGATGTACAAGTAGCCACGAAGCGACACGCCTGTTCAGCTCTGTTCCTTTTGCTCTTGCAAACAAGAACTTTACGGGTACCTACGGTACTCTGTGAGGCACACTGCAAATCCGATTTTGTAAGATTTTCTTCACCTGTTTCACCTGTAAACAATAGAGTAGGTATTGACAAGACCACTAGGTTGTACGACGGCAATCGAACGACGACGGGAGATCTAACAGCGAAGTCGCGGGGACGGCGTTTACGACTGCAAACGACGGCTTCACATCGGCTACGGTAGTACGGTTGACTCCACTGTGAATCCTTTGAGGGAGAAGAATGGCTGGAAGTGCGAAGGGCAAGTCTCCAGAGGATTTCCCTCCCCTCCCGGGGAAGCCTGACATCGGGCAGGCTTCCCCTTCCCCGGCAGCACAGTCCACTCAGGACGTGCTGATGCAACAAATTCTGATCATGCAAAAGCAGCAAGGGGAGCTGCTTGAAATGCAGAGGCAGCAGGCAGAGGAGCATCGCCTGCTGCGTGATGAGCTTCAACGACAAGCACAAATCAACGTGGAGTTGGAGGCGAAGGTGGCAGCGAAGCCTGGGACTTCTGACCCGGACACCGTAGCCAAGACCGCCGAGCAACTTCTGGAGAGAAGGAGGAAGCTGGCGTACGTGCCAGCAGCCTCAATCAACCCGTTCCCGCCGCGGCCGGCTACGCTGACATCGAGAATGCCTCAGTTGTACAGCCTGCACGGCAACAAGACGTACGACGCTCTCTCCAAGAAGTCCAACTCCTCAATGAAGTACGAGTGCCTGGTTCTGGCTCCGGCACTGTCGTATTTGCACGACGTGGTGTGCGAATGCAACGACACGTTGGACGTGAACGAGGACTGCGATTTGTCGAACAGCGAGTGGCAAAAACGTTTCCACGCAGTTACCAACTTTGTGCACGGCGTGTACGCGATGCTGTGCAACAGGTGGACGATGCTGGAACTGCGCGGGCAGCTGGAGCAGGAGCCTGGATCTTCAAAGCGGGGAGGATCGGGCGCTCTACGTGCTAAAGTGCAGTTCGTGGAGGACAGAGTCTACCAGGCAGCAGACAGCGTGGTGGCGGACGAGGTGTTGCAGCAGTGGCTAAACGACTTCGACAAGAACCGCGGCAAGGCAATGCTGAGCCTTACGTCGAAAAATGCAGCGAACGCGGAAACGCGGGTTGTGAAAGATCCACGGGACCGGGACCGCTGGAAGGAGCGTAAGAAGAACGAGGAGAAGGACGGTAAGAAGCCTACCGACAAAGGCGGCAAGGGCCGGGGCGGAAAGCCCGCGGCCGATGTGTGATGTGCGTGCCGCCACCCCGTCCAGCGCAACAGCCCTCTCCGGGCGCTGGTCGGGGAAATCTCACCGTGCAACAGCGGGTGAGACAGCGGAGGGGAGCATGGCGCGCGGCGGGCGCCAGTTCCGAAGTGATGCAGTGGATTACTCACGGGGTGAAGTTGAGGTGGAAGCGCGGACCTCCGCCTTCTTTTTGACCACGGTGTGTCACTGAGGGATGCTACGCGACAGCAGCAGGTGTGGCTGGACGCGGAGAAGGAAAGGCTGCGACAGAACGGTGCCTGGACGAGAGCGGCGAGAAGATCTCATGTTTCTCGCGCTTTTTTAGTGCCGAAACCGGGTACGAACAAGTGGAGACTGGTGGTGGACTTCCGATGGCTGAACCAGTGGTGTGTGAAGAATCGCGTGAAGATGGAGACGCTGAAGAAACTACGAAGACTGGCGAAGCCGGGCGACTGGTGCTTCAGCTTCGACCTCCAGGACGGTTTTCATGCGCGGGGGATCCACCCGGACTTTCAACGCTTCATGCAGTTCGATCTGCAAGGGGACCTGCTTCAATGCGCAGCGGTTCCGTTCGGGTCAACGCTCCGAGGGTGTTATGCAAGTTCGTACGCGTGATGGTGGAAGCTCTACGTTCTCCACAGGCAGCAGAAGATCGCAGAGAAATCAGGAAGCTGCGGGACGGTTCCGCAGTACAACAGCGATGGTTAGTCCGTCGCAGAGCAGGTGGTGCTGGCGAGAACGCGAACCGTCACAGCGGAATGCGAGTGCTACCGTACATGGACGATTTTCTGGTGCTGGTCGACTCTCAGTGAGAAGGCTTTCTGCGTCGAGAAAAAGTTCAACTGGTTCTTCATCGACTAGGCCTACAGCGGAACGAGAAGAAAGGCCAATGGGAGCCTACACTGGTGGTGGAGCACCTCGGTTTGGAGGTAGACCTGAAGCTGGGACAATTCCGTGTAACACAACGACGGGTGCACAAAATCCACACCAGGGCGAAGGAGATCCTGTGCGACGCAGCGAGAAATCGGAGGTGGATTCCTGCCAGGAGACTGGCTTTCTTCACGGGACTCTGTCAGTCCGTGTACTTAGCAGTGCCAGCGGCGCGGCTCTACCTACGGGAGCTCTACTTCGTGCTGGCAGAGAAACGCAGCTGGGGAGCGAAGGTAAAGATCTCACGTGCAGCTCGGGGGGACTTAGAATGGTGGTCCAGGCTGCCTGTGATGAGCAGGTGGAACGGGCGCAAGATCTGGAGATCCCCGACGAAAGCGAAGGTGCACACGGACTCTTCGATGATGGCCTGGGGATGAGTGTTGAACTTGAAGTTCCTCGCGAGAGGTTTCTGGTCAGACGAGATGCGCAATTGGCACATCACACACTTGGAGCTGTGGCCGTGTACAAGACCATGCAGGCGTTCCTGAAGGAGCTGGAGGGCAAGGTCGTACGACTCTACTGCGACAACCAGGCGGTGGTGGCGATGCTCTCACACTTCACCTCAAGGAACCCGGACCTGATGAGAAGAATGCGGAGGCTCTGGCTGCTGCTGGATCTGCACGACATCGAGTTGCAGGCTCGTTACATCCGCAGCGAGGCCAACGTGTTGGCCGACAATCTTTTTCGCTGCGAGGATTTGGACGACGGGAGACTCAATCGAGACTGGTTCGTGTGGGCCAACAAGCAGTGGGGGCCCTACACAGTCGACCGGTTCGCTTCCGAGATCTCCGCGCAGCTTCCTCGGTACTACGCTGCGTGGAAAGACCCGAAGTGCGAAGGAGTGGACTCTCTGACGTACGACTGGCGGGGGGAGAACAATTGGGTGAACCCCCCGTGGGCGCTGCTGGACGAGGTGGCGCACAAGCTGCGCGAGGAGGGGGGCGCTGCTACGGTGGTGGCTCCGTACTGGCCGGGACGGTCCTGGTTCAGGGAGTTGAAGGCCCTGGCCACCGAGGTGGTGATCATGCCACGACGCAGGGACTTATTCACTCCGAGCAGGCTGGGAGGGTCCGAGCTGCTCGGGCCCTGAAAATGGGACGCTGTGATGTTCTTCCGGGCGCGCCCGTGAGTTGCTACGCTGTTGAAGTACGAAGGAGCTCTGCTTCGTGTACGACAGCAGCTGAGGTGACCGTGGGCTCCAAAATCGAGGTGTTCTGGAAGGACGATGACTGCTTCTACCCGGGTGTGGTGAAGGAGTTCAACGAGGACGGGAAGGCGCACGTGCTGTACGACGACGGCGACGAGGAGACGCTGGACCTATCCAAGGAGAACTACAAAATCATTAACAGCTCGGGCGTGTCGGAGCTGGCGGACGAGGCAGCGGACGCGGAGGGCAAGAACATCAACTGCGGAGGCGACTACGAAGAGAACAAGCGCGGTGGTGCTGTAAAACATTTCCTCACGCTCTCACTCTGTGAGCGGTGGAGGAGTGAGTTGGGACAGTCCCGGCTCACAGAACTGGCAGTGACAATGCAGAGAAAAGCACTGCTGGACACGACAATGGGCAACTACGGACCGAAGGCGCGGCGCTTCATTTTATTTTGTGAGCAGCACCAACGGCCGTGGCTGCCAGCATCGGAAGCGACTGTGTTGCTGTACATCTCTGTTGAAGGACGGGGGCATCAAGTCAGCTTCCTTGCAGCCGTACTTGTCTGCCATCAACAACTACCACGAGGACCTGCAATTTCCTGGACCAGCGAAGGGTCGTGCTGTGACCCGAGCTGTGAAAGGGATGGCGACCATCCAGGCGGAGCTGGCGGTGCAGGAGGAGAACATCGAGACCCAACGGACTTGGCTGCCAGCGGCACACGTACGACGTGTTCACGAAGCAGCGCTGAAGTTGACTCCGAGATTTCCTGAGGAGCTGCGGCTGCTACGAGCCTTCGCCTACGTGGTTGTTGCCTTTGTGACCTTCGGCAGACCGGACACGGGGACTTCGTTGTCACGACAGCACGTTCATTGTGGCGACAGTGAGTTCTCGGTGGTGCTGATAAAAGAGAAAGGACGGCGGCATCACCTGGCGAAGAGACGCCTGTGCATCCCCTGGAAGGGGGTGGCCCTTTTGAAGGAGTTGATCGAGCACTGGGAGTTTCACCGTGACACGGCTTGGAGCAGTTCTGAGAAGACTCAACCTGGCGCCTACTGGCTGCTACCCGAGGACCCGAAGAACTTCAAGGCTTCAGTGGCCAATGACTGGATTGGTCTGGCTCTCAGCGAGCTGGATTGCAGACCCCCGGAAGGAGGTCATTTTTCTGCATACAACACCAGGAAGGGTGCCACGACGTGTGCTCGTGCGAGCTGTGGGTGTTGCAATGGAGAAAGTGTGCTTCTTCGGAGGCTGGTCACAGTTCTCTTCGGCAGTGCAACACTACATCGACCCGACAGCTTTGAGGGACGCAGACATGAACTACTACTTCGAGTGGTTAACATGGTCACAATGACAGAGATCAGATTTCTTTTGTGTGCCTCACAATTTCATCTTTGGTTTCATGGCAAATGAGGATTCAAGCAAAAGAGAAATGTTCAAATTGGAGTGCAACAGAATTTTTGTGGTTTCAGACTTTCAGAATCCGTGACTCCTGCTGCAGTAGAGCCGAATGACACATGTAGCTCCGCGACACAAACAGGATGTACAAGTAGCCACGAAGCGACACGCCTGTTCAGCTATGTTCCTTTTGCTCTTCCCACCGCTCCCGACCCAGAGGACTCTTTCCTTTCGGTGACGTGCACAGACAGTCTGGACATCTCATCAAAACTAGAATTTAGAAAGCATTCAGAAAGCAATTTATGCATTTTAAACACTTTACAAAATCATGTTAATGAAATGTATCGCAGTGCCTGCCTTTGACAAATGAGGATTCGAGCAAAAGAGAAATATATCCTATATCTTACATACTTTTCACTGTTCAAATTGGAGTGCAACGAATTTTTTGTGGTTTTAGACTTTCGTAATCCGTTACTCCTGACACAGTAGAGCCGAATGGCACATATAGCTCCGTGACTCAAACAGGATTTACAAGTAGCCACGAACCGACACGCCTGTTCAGCTCTGTTCCTTTTGCTCTTCCCACCGCTCCCAACCCAGAGGACTCTTTTCCTTTTGATGACTTGCACGGACAGTCTGGACATCTCATCAAAGCTGAATTCAGAAAGCATTGTAATGCACAGAATGGATTTAAAACACTTTATAAAAGCATTTTAAATGAAATGTATTGCAGTGCTTGCCTTTGGTAAATGCGGATTCGAGCAAAAGAGAAATACAATATTCTACTATAAACTACATACTATATACCATATTCTATATACTATATGTTGTGTGTATGTATATATATATAGAGAGAGAGAGAAAGGTTGTCCAACTAGCTATGTACTGAGATCATTTTGGTATGGGGAAAACGTGAAGTGACCCACTCCCCGGTGACCTCATACACTCCCACTCAAACAAAAAGTCCAACGTTTCTGGGAAAGTCGCATGTACCGACCTCGTCAGGTGAAAATTTTGCCCTTACTCTGTATAGTTCGTTCTTGTGGGGAGCCACTGACGACATCACGACTGCGCAATCCCCTCTGCCTGGATCGTGTCTTTGTCTTTCTGTGCATCGCGTCCACAAGGACAAGGCATCTGCTTCACCATCTTGTTGCCTGCACCACTTGATTGCCATTGGGCCCCTGCAACGGAGGGTCCAGCTTTGCGCCAACACCCACACGCTCCATGTAGCTACCATGTCTCAATAAGGGTTGTGCACACCGGCTATAGGACACCAAATCTGATTCAGACGGTGTTTGATCTGCTTTGGGGGGACGATTGCAGCATGTCCGAAGGACATATTGGAAAGTAACGGAGGATTGAGAGCGGGCGACTATATACAAGCTGGCACGATCAGGTTGACCGTGCAGTTAGATGGTAATTTGGTGCTATATAATGGGAATGCTGTACTGTGGTCTGTCGGAAGTAATAATGGATTCTTCTTGAAAATGCAAGACGATGGCAATTTAGTTCTTTACTCTAGAGAGTATGGTGGCAATAGTATATGGAGCACAGGTGCAAAGGGTAGTGGCGCGTACCTACTTGTGCAGACCGATGGGAACATGGTAATTATGAGTTCCGACGGTGGCTCCGCACCCTGGGCTACGGGCACAGCCTCTAATGGTGGAGATAAATGTACCGGTATAACCCGGCGACAACTCCAAATTGAGCTACGCTGCTTGGATCTATGTATCACTGCGTGGATGTGTGCACCGGGCGCAGGTGGTCCGTTGGGATTTATGTATCACTGCGTGGATATCACGTTGTTATTGTTATTTTCTTTGCTTTGGATATGTTCTTCTTGTTTTTCCAGGACATTTTCCCAAAATGCTTCTTAGGATTGGCATTGCGAACATATTATTGTTCTGTTCGTTTTCTGTCTCTCAATTAGCTGTTGGATTGTATATGTAGATCAGTTGGCAACGTTCTCTGCTCCGCATAGAACATAAAGTCTCACAAATGCTGTAGCATCCTTTTTCATCTTATGCCTGCTTTTGAATCTCCATCGAATGAATTTAAGCTTGCGTTCCCACCGTACTGACACACAATATTTGGGGTGATGCTAACAGGATCACAATCACCGACATCTTCAGGTTTTGGCCCCTTTCCCCTCTCTCTTCTTCCTGTGTTCGCATATCAGTGTCTTTCACGCTCGTTGCCACGTGGCATCTTTCCATCTGCATCCTTCACCTTAGGGACCACCCCTGCTCCCTCTGTCAAGGCTTTGAATCGTGTCCGCATGTTAAATACTGCCCGGTATCTCCGTTTGCGTTGGGCTGGTGTTGGACTAGTTCGATCTGCGTTGGGTTGGTGCTGACTGTCATGGGACTTGTCTGTGGGCGCCTTGCGCCCCCGTTGGTCCAATCAGGATTAGGGGATGGCACAGCGGCATGCCTTACTGGGTGGAGCGCCTTTCGGAACAAGTGCTATCGGTACTTCACCAGTACTGCAAATTACGACACAGCTTCCTCCAACTGCGCCGGCTATAATGCCGCGGGAACACTCGTGACCATCCCGGACGCAGCCACGCACAATTTCGTTTTTCAACTTGGTTTCGGTTCTTGGTCGAGTTCTGAGTTTCTTATCGGCTTGCGCGACTACTCTTCGAGCAGCTGGGATGAAAACTACCTCACCTATACTTGGGCCGACGGCGCTCCGTACTCCTTCATGATGTGGAGAGAAGGCGAGCCCAACTCGAAGGACGAGCGCTGCGTGAAGATGAGGAATTCGCCGGATCACCCAAATGTGGGCTTCACTGGTTCATGGGATGATATTGTTTGCACAGAGCAAAAAGCTTACATATGCCAGTATCCCGGTGCTGCCCGGCCGCCTAGCAACGCTTCCACGGTCGCAGCGAGGGTGGGGGAGAGGCACACATACAATTCATTGAGTGCCTGAGGGCAGGCGCCCAAGTCAGCATGCAGGTTTCTGCAAGTCATTTCATCAACTCAAGCGTCGCAGCACGCGCCACATCAAGCAGACATCCCAGGGTTGGCACTTGACAGAGAGGCAGGTGCATGTGACGCACCGAGGGATTTGACGGAGAGGCAGGTGCATGTGACGCACCGAGTGGTTTGACAGAGAGGCAGGTGCATGTGACGCACCGA
>LGRX02014393.1:0-29477 GCA_001247695.2 Cymbomonas tetramitiformis | reverse complement strand
TCATCTTGCGTGCAGGCGTTCCATTGGTCCCGCCGCCTATCAACCGCATGCTCGTCCAGTCTCTGAACCACCCCCTCACGCCGATGTCCCCAGTCAAATCCCAGTCAGAAACTTATCACAGAGCCAGTACTCTGTGAATCAGCCTTCTCGCCGGGAAAGACGCCATCAGCAATGGGAGCAGCACCAGCAGCGACTGGCAGATCAGCGCAGGGAACACGCCACTGACCTTGCCTCAGTCAGAACGCCCTCAGTTGCCTCGATCCCAGGGATGACCCATCCGCATCAGGACCTCGTGCGGACCCAGATGATGCAGGAAGTATCGCTTCAGAGTACATGCAGAATTTACATCAGCATGTGCTTCAACACTATCCTCATCTGGTCTCCGGCAACCTCGCGCTGATCCCCTCGACGCCGTATCAGCATGCCTTCAGATGGGCGGGCTTGTTACCAAGCGCGCCTGCGCCAGCAGCCGGATCCGTCCCGATGCCGGCACTGGCAGCCGGCCCAGCTCCGGCACCGGCATAGTCAGCTCCGGCACCGGCTCAGCCAGATCCGCCGGCGCCGGTTGATCCGCCGGCTACCGGTTCATCGCCTTCCCCGTCTGAATCAGCCGACCCTGATCATCCACCGCCGGACTCTCCACCGCCCTCCAACCATGGCGACTCACGCCACCGACGTCTAGATGTGCTACTCTGTACCTTGGAGGGAGCATCCTTCTGGTTAAGAAATCACCTGTCTTCTTCTTCTTCAGTGACCTTCAGCCATGGAGCAGAGGCGCACCATTCCTACCGGCTGCCCACCATATGCCCGGCAACGCATATCAACCCACGTCCGACCTCAATGTCTATTCTGCGAAAGGCGGGGTAACCTGCCGTAACACGTTGTTACGGCGGGTTACCAATACCTAGGCATTTCTACGATATCGCGCGCGTAATCGACTTCGGGCAAAAAGTACGAACAACAGGCGTTTATCAACCCTCAAAATTACCCAAAAAAACGTTGCGAGAACTCTTGACACTTTGGTCTGAGGATTGGTAATCGAGTTCGGGCAAAAAGTAGGAACAACAGGCGTTTATCAACCCTCAAAATGACCAAAAACAAGTTGGCCGAACTCCAGACACTTTGGGCTGAGGATTGGTCTATACCGATAGGGAAGTGCTCTAGATCGAAACTTAAGGTCACAACACATAAAACTTCCTTGAAATATTGTCATTTAGTGCCTTGGGACCACCACGTAGCCTACGCGGAGCAACAATAAACGAAGTTAGGGGTTAACCCGCCATAATTTTTGGGCCAACCCGCACTAACTTTGAACGCCATTTCAGCCCGGTGTACCCATCCAAGTAGCAGAAATGACAGTAATACCGCATATTTAAGGAAACAGGAATTTGGAGCCACCTAGCTTTTTCCGTATTTTTCTGACCCCAGCCTCAACGCTTAACACTGGGTTCCTTATATTAACACTGTGTTTCGTTACGGCCTTAACACTGTAACCAAAAAGTTAGCCTAGCCTTTTCCGCATTTTTCCGACCCCCCCCCGAAAAGCTGGCTGTTTCCTTAACCCAGCATTTCCTTAAATGTGAGGTATTACTGTACAGTTTCCACACACAAAACTAACTACAATAAACATTGCCAAGCATGGGTTGTATGCGATATCTCGAATTATTAAGGATATTAGAGTGCTCGAATATCGCTCTTAGGTATTGTAAACCCGACCTAAAATTAGTAGAATAGACATCAATCGAATGTGGATGACTATGCGGCACATCGGGGTGGACATCCAGGACCTGGCGCAGCTCGGGGATAGTGCATACTCCTGTGCGCCTGACTGAGATTGAAGACAACGATGCCTTCACCTTGCAAGCAAGTGGAGAAAACGCAAGTGGATGACGCGCGCCGTTGCGCCGAACGCCGTGCTGGAACTCAGCAGAGGCGCTTGCCACTATACTCCTGGGTGACCATCTCTGACAACGCTTTGGAGTCAGAACTGACCGAATTTGACCCGACGGGACTTCAAATTTGGGCAGCATTCACGGCCACCGAGGAGTACTTGTTCCGAGGAATGGCTATCGGCCTCAGCCAGCAGACTTCCACTACCGTACCGGCAAGACT
This sequence comes from Cymbomonas tetramitiformis, assembly GCA_001247695.2. Lineage (NCBI taxonomy): Eukaryota > Viridiplantae > Chlorophyta > Pyramimonadophyceae > Pyramimonadales > Pyramimonadaceae > Cymbomonas > Cymbomonas tetramitiformis. Next base: position 27,365 of record LGRX02014393.1, on the reverse strand, counting down.
GGGCGCCACACGGGTTCCGCCCAGCGTTCCCAGCGCAGCAGGGGATAGATCGACCGGAAATTCCTTGTCAGCAGCTCCTGGACTCCTGCCGGTGGATCAGCGCCTTTCTCAATTTCCAGGGCACCACGACTTCATGAGAGCAGCTTCTCCCAGCGATGTCTACCGAGAGTCCAAGACAGTGGCCGATGTGCTCAAGCTGATCAGGGACATCCCCGTGTACCCCTTCTCTCCAGAACTGGTCACCACCGACGCTGACATTGCCGCGCTTCCACCCTTCACCGAAGCGCTGGTCAATTTTCTGTCGATGGGTGTGGTCACGTTCGCCTTGGGCCGCATGAGTTCTTACCGCCTGGACCTGACCATCATCACCATGCCGGGGATATGAAAGGAAGTGGCGCAACGCAAATTACAGCCGCAGTCTTCAATCTTTCATAAGCAGGGCGGGAAGCTGATAGAATTCTGAGGCCTGGAATCGGCGTTACGCCACCTTGGCACCTTTCCTGGCCGACGTAGCAAGGAGCGTGCTGGACGACATTGCGCTGGTGGGACTGGCGGGAACAGTCTTGCGCATGACTCAGCGACGAGAAGAGACCGCCAGACTGTTCGCCACTCGCTTGTTCTCCTGGCACGAGTTCGTGCAGTTGTTGGCGGACGCCATGCCAAACTGTCACGCCATCAGCCAGAAGCAGCTGTTATACCAGTTCTGGTCTGGACGGTAGCACTTCATTTTTGTCGCATGATCTATTATTTTTGTCGCACCATGCGACACAACAATTATATTCTGGAGCGACAAAAGTGAGTACGGGACTCATTATTGTCGCAGTGCGACAAACCGTGAGTAGGGGGCTCATTATTGTCGCAGCGACAAAAAGGAGACTGATATTTACGGACAGAATATTTACGGAAATTATACAGAAGATTATGGACTATAAACATAATATTACAGTTTACGGAAAAAACATATGCAAGCTAACTAACAATTGGTAGGAGAATGTGCTCACGTTAGCAAAGCATGCTCGATTGTCTAGTCTATATTCATTACATAACTATGCTTATACATCTTTACAATAAATGTGCAGTGCATACTATTTCGAATGTGAAGTCAGGTATGAACAAAACAAATCCTGTAGACGATTGACTTCTAAAATCTAAAAGATAAGCAGGTTGCTGGGCACCGCAACATGCATTTCGCCAGCGATAAAAGTAAAACTGAAATACCTGCACACAGCGAACGCTAAAACGTCAGAACGAAGTGATAAGATGTTGCAAACATCATGAAAACACGCAGGCATACAAACATTCGAAGACAATAAGCAAAATAGCTCAAACTACACTCTTCACAAATTACACACAGCAACATGCGTATCGCCAACGAGCATGAAATAGTTGAAATACCTGCACACGGTAAACGCAAACATGTCAGAAATAAGATGAACGACAAACCAACCGCAGACGCAACGAGAAACAGCACACACGCGAAACAGGCATTCAGGAATGCGAAACAGGCATTCAGGAATGCGGCGAAACAGGAAAAAGTGACCGGATATCCTGCAAAATTACAGAGAGCAAAGTCAGTGAGGGTGGTGGGACTCGAACCCACGCTGCACAATCTGTGCAGATATCGCCCTCGAAAAAAAAACACCATATGAGAAACACGCGGAACGAACACAAAACAGGCGCTTGAAAACAAATAGCAAATTCCTGAAGAATATCAGTCAGTGAGGGCTTGTAACAACAACAAATCCGTCGGGCAGCAGTACAGCCCGTCAGTCAGCCTCGCTACAAGAATGCCCTCTACGAAGACAATCAAGGGGCGCCAGCAACCGAATGTTGCTGGCGGCATCGGACATAGCGCAACAACGAACGTGACTTCTAAAACAAGGAAACGCTACTCAGCAAGGATGATGGGATTTAACCGGGAAATAGTTAGTATGCGCGATACATGCAGCAGAACAAAAATGCGGGACACAGCAGGCAACGGTGTCAGGTGCGCCGCAAAATGAAAGCTTATAGAATTAACGTGTGAGTGAATATTTGATATATGAAATCAGCCAGCCGCGGCCCGCGTGGGTCCATGTCTGGATGAAGATAGCGGATGAAAATTCAGAATGAAAGTTGATGACAGTGTTTCGGGTCAACTGTGACACTGTAATGTTCGTCGCAAACCCATGCCATGTCAGCATGTCTGCCAGGTGAATTTTTTTTGTCGTGTCGCAAACCCATGCCATGTCAGCATGTTGCGAAAGTCTGGAACCTGTCGCATCGCATTTGTCGCGAGGGAGCCACACTTAAGGGCTTTTTGTGGTGCAGTTTTTTAATTTACCAATATATAAATCGAAACTGATCGCGTCGCTGATTGGCTTATCCATCGTCTGCAAACCATCTCGTTTTTGTCGTGTGATCCCTTTCCCTTGTCGTCCCATATTCATGGTGCCTATCTCAGGCGCTCGCACTTCTTATTGGCGGTTATGGGCGATCAGTCCAAAACATCTCATGTAAAACACCCTGAAATCTGTAGCACGTGCGCCTTCTATAATTATACAAAAAAAACGTGCTCCTTGTACGTGCACAGTCAGCTTATGGTATTTCGCGTGTGACCCATATTCATGGAGTTTATCTAATCTCATGGCTCCTCTGATTGGCGATCAGTCGGAAATCTCTTTTATACGCCATCTGAAATCTGTCGCGCTGATAACTTCTGCATGAATATCCATAATTCGATACTACGCCCAGGAATATTCTATGCGTCTCTGATTGGCGGCAATGCTCCACCGATTTGTATAACTCTCCTGCTTGCCATCTTAAGGTGACCGGTGTGGACTGCAATATAATTATATATGGGCGGTTACTCCCGATCTGACAGGGAAATCACACTGTTTCCGTAAAAAAGGGCCCCAAAGGTGGACAGTTCTGGTAGTATCGTGTGCGTCGATGTCACTTTTTCCAGGAAAACCTGTTTCGCTCCTATAAGGGAAACGCAGGGCCTTGCAGCTTTTTTTTGAAAAAGCTGCGAACCGTCGGTGTATAATGTTGAGTATAATCGGATCTGTTTGCGACACGACAAAAAAAATACACCTCGCGACACAAAAAAGGCGCTTCCGGTCTGGACTGCAACTGAAGCAAGCCGTGATGGATCGCCTCATCGAGGATCGGTTAGACCTGCAGAGTCCGGCTATGAAACTCGGCACTCTGAGCTACGGGTCATACGATTGGGGCGTGCCTGTCGCATGCTGGTATGCCCCAAGTGTATGCGCTCCGCTAGCAAACTTGAAAACAATTACAACATTGCGGCGCGCTTTACCTTACATTTTAACGCTGCTAGTAAGCATGCCTGGCGTGCCTAGCGACCCAGACAAATTCGCGGTGAACTATATCACTAAACTCAACCGACTCCGCGACGAAACCGATCCCGATATGACTGCTAACTGGTGGACAGCTGTGAAATTTGTAAGTTTGACATCCTCGCCACAAACAAATAAGGCATCGCGCGCTGCCGCGGAAAGCATACTACTCCCAACTGGTACACGATGGTATTTCCAGCTAACGGCGGGTGCCTCGTGGAGTACTGGGTCGAGGGTATCCAACATGTCGTGTGGTACGCCCTCCAGGCATTGCGCGCTACTTCTCGTAATTTGCAATACATTTCCCCGTTGCGGTAGATGTTTTTCCTCACCCTAATTTTCTTCCAGGATCATATCCCGCGACCAGGACACTGGCCTGTACACATTGCAGGACGCCACCCCACCATACGCCACCCATCTTCGCCCCCCGAGTTTTACTTCTGCACCAAGGGGACGTTCCTCATCCATTGCGATAGCAGATTGCCCCTGGAGAAACTCCAGGAGATCGAGAGGAAGACTGGAAGCCAGCTGCTGCCTACAAAGGTTCATCCGGCCGCAGGTCCGCGTCTTACTTTCACGCGCGTTTTCGGTCGCGTTTATTTTCCCCGATATTTATTTATTTCAGTCAGTCGAACTCATCGCTTCTTTGTCCTGCAGCTGTTGGCCCTCCTAATAAGCCTGGCGCCGCTGCGGTATCTTCCACGAAAAAAAGGACTCGTGCGGCTGACGCCCCGCCAGTGCCCAGATCCGAACCCGGTATGCCTGGCTATCCCTTCTCCCTTGTGCACACATTTTGTCTCCATGAACACGTACTACGCCCCACTGCATATGTACGCCCCATGTTTATGTAGTCTGGCCCATGTTATATATCACCCGCATGGATCCGCTGCATGCCCCAGGGCCTATTAGCCGTATGCCCCATCTATATCGAATATTTGTGTGTGCACAGGTGCTTCTGAGCGAGAGGCCCCACAGGCCCAAGGAAGTTCTCCACGAGTATTCAGGGCAAAGCAAAGCAAAACAAAACGGAAGGTTAAAGGCCATACGCTGGCTGTTGATCTACTGGGAACCGAAACGCCCCACGCTGCCGTCGTACCAAGCGGGATTAGTCCACTTAGGAACATCGTTCGCGTTGGAGAACTCCAAAAGAATCCGCAATCTCTGTTGGGTCGGTGCCAGCGCTGAAGCTGCACTCTGGACGCGAGTGGAAGATCAAGTGAACCGTCTTCCTCACACAAAGAGTAAAACTTCAAGCGCCAGTGACGAATGTGCGGAACGGCGTGATTTCTGCTCTGTCTAATAGCAAAATGATTGTGAGAACGAGCAGCTTCTCCTTCAGGATGGGGGTGGGGCGCACTGGGACAGCCATGTGAAACAAAAAAATGAATGCAGGGCGGATGTTTGTTGAAGCATTTAAGTGCAGGTAAGTGCTGTGAAGTGAGCATTTCGCGCGAAAGAGCGAATCTTGAGAGCGAACGATTGGACTTCGCAAGAAATCGCCGGCGAACAGAACGAAACGACGCATGCGTCACGTCTTGATGAGGTCACCTCGCGATTGAAGGTCACGTGGTCATGACCAGGTCATGACATCCTTCCCACACGGTGGACAATAGGCTTTATCTTAACTCGAGCTTCCGTGATCATTTGCTGTGCTTCTTACCTTTGTCTCTTAATATCAAATACGTGGCAGTTCATCCTTCACAACATTCGCGACGTACAAATACATTTTCGGAGTGTATTAAATCCAAAACTGAACCATATGTTACCACTACACATCTGCTATATATCCACTCCTCACAACAGTAACATGCTTATTTAACTGGCTCAATAGCTTTCACCTCCGCAGTTGCGCATCAGTTGTCCTTATATTGTTCATAATTGAATTCTGAAATTGAAACTTTCTCTGCTAGCAATGTATATATCATTAGATCTGTTAGCCATCACAATCATATCCAAATGTCGTTGGTCGGTAATATTTGCTCACGTTCTGATTCGCTTACGCCTAATCAGCGGTGATTATTGAAAATCTTCAACATGCATTATCCGTGATTTCAAATCTGCTCTGTGTGATGGACACATCATGCCAATTCTCAGGATGTACCCGATAATCAGGACATGATACTATTGGTCAGTGGAATATGGATGCCTAATTGCGGAACATCATATGTCCGACCATGTTGGTCGTTCGCTTTGATGAGCTGACTTTAAGTGTCAAGACAACGCGACTTGCCAATCAAGACCGAACAACCCGCTCCCGAACAAATTTGCCATTAAATGAGCTTCGTTCTTCCCAAGATAAATCATGCGCTAGCCATACTGGTGTATCCGCACCTGTCATTGTTGGGCACCCACAAGAGATCAAGCAAGATTGTTGTCTGCGAATACGTTGATCCAATGAGCATGCAACTACCACTTACTTAGGATCAACGTCTTCGAAGCTTAAAATTAAGGGCCTAAGCAGTTTAACGAAAGTGCAAACTTGCATAGCCAAGGCCGGTGTCATTCAACACATCCGTTGGTCGTCACAGTCCAATTCGGGCCTGACAGCCAACATGTCTGCTGGACTTGTATTCCTCAGCCAGGCCGAGCAGTGAACACAACGGCTAACAGTGTACTTGTTATTTGGCTTGGTATGCCATGCAAGCACTGCTTAAAAGTTCTACAACCCGTACAACCCTTACAATCCAAGATCCAAAACTCTAAATCGCATATCAGCTTTCACAGATACAGGGGGCACGTCTTACCTCCGTGTGCTGAGTGCCCAACCAAAAACGTCGCCAACCAAAATATGATCGACACCGGGCTCCAATCCTTCAGAAGGCCACAGAATCCAAAAGGAGAGTCTTGTCAGCCCCCAAGCAGCTTTCGTAGCAATCTAACATCGTGGCGAATGACAGAGTCTTGAAAAAGAAACAGTCATTTGTTCCCGCCGTGCGCTATGTGCTCCATATGCAGAGGTGAGCTGTCAGTAGACCTCCTTGTGGGCATGCAGGGGCTGACGCCAAGGGTTGCTCTACCTTTCGCACTGCCATGTCTGTTCGACATAATCCCGGGCAGCACGATACGACCATTATGTTGCTGGCCTCCACACTCAAGATCCGAGTCAGCTGCGTAACACCGGCTTTAGACATTCCATACGCACTTCCAGCAAAGCCCTTTTCCTTGTGGTCGCCTGCCTGCGGCGGCAACCGACGAGGTGGTGATGCGATATCAGAGAAGATAGGCGCTAGGCGCGTGCAAGAAAACGCCCCAAGCGTCGACCTTTCACACGCAAAATGGCGAATTCTGACAGCAAAACTGTTACCTCAGCTGCGGAAACGAACTCCTCAAGAATGGTATCCAACATCTCGGTGTTGTTGCACGCGAGGAAGCGAGCCTGAAAATAGAGAAAGCTAAGCTCGGCTGAGGCCTCGTGCTTAAACAGATCAGTAACCTCGCGTCGGCATCTCAATTTTGTGCGGGCGGCAACATCGCGCGATATCACCGTTGACACCGAGTCCGAAAATGAATATGAACACAGACAAGTGTCAACACCAGGCGTGATCGGAATCTGACCTTTGTATCGACGGACATTGAAGAAAGGGCGTTTTCTCCTGCACTGGAAGCTGGGTGAGTTGCTGTGCGCTCGCCTCTTAACATGGCTCAAGCCACGAGGGGATGGCTCATTAATATCCCGACCTCGCGAGTTGTGACCGTGGATAAACGCAAACACCACATATTCAAAACGTGCCTTCGACGACCCTTTCCAATTTTATGATATAACAACCGAATGCCTGAGGATCGCAATGTGTGGCGACGCGAACAGTGTTTCTGAAGCACACCTGCAGAAGAAGAAATATTCACTATTCTTCCCCTTTCCCGCATAAGAGGAAGGAGCGTTTGACAAACCTGCCCGACAATAGCACACCGCCACTCGTGGTTGATGTTTCTATAACATTAATGGAGAGAAACTAGAAAACATTCAAAAGTATGTCATAGCAGGAAACCGCAGTCACATTCACAGGCATCGGCAGGTCACCGCATTTTACATCTTGGAGTATGATGACTGAGCCACAACGAAGGTAGCTTGCGAATCCAAAAAAATGAGTTGAGAAAAACGAATCGGGCCTAAGGCTAAAAGTCTCAAGAAGGTCGTCTATTTCACCTTTTTAGTTCCATAATAATTTATATCAATCGTATTCCGTGCTTGTATTTCAAATGGCTCCGTTGCCGTCATTTTATAAGAAAACCCAGCGTTATTGATTAATGCATCGACTCCGCCGAGTTCTTGAGACACCCACGTCGAGAAAGCATTTATGGACTGTACCTGATTCAAACCACACTCCAAGCACGTCTCATCGAGTCGCAGTTGGGTGATTACTGATTAGTGATGAGAAGACTTGTCACGAAGTGTAGCTTGGGATTTTGACCGCGCAATACTTGCTCAGTCCGTAAGGTCTCATGTGTCTCCACACGTTGTAAACATAAATTAAGTGGCACAAAACAATATGAGACACCTGATAGAATCGGCCAAGTGTACCACCTTTGTTATATCAAGCTCGTGGAAGATCGGAAGTACTTTAAGCGACGCATCTTTCTCGAGCTCACTCACGGCTGCTTTGCCAAGATCTACAATAAAACCAGTGTATTAGCGGTTACCGCCAAGATGACGAACGAAATACAACGTAAAAGACTTGTCCAGAACTAATTTGAGCTCTGGTTGGTATCGAACAACACACCTACATTCCGCGAAGTCAGAACAACCTTAGCGGACGGATTAGCGGATGCACAGAGTCGACGAACGCACTCGAGTCCGATGCCTTTATTGGCACCAGTTACTATTGCAACAAAAGGGACTGATGCCATCTCTTGATCAAACCGAAACGTATCGAATGCGGGGAACGTTTTGGTATTTCGGAACCGATTCTCTCTAGGTTGGGTTAGGTTGGGTGCAGCGCAGGTTTTGAGGTAGGGTTTACAGTTTTCTTTTTCTTTTTCTTGGAAAAGTTTGGAACTCGCGCTCGCGCGTTCGCGTCGGACTTCGCGTCGCGTCGGAACTCGCGTCGGAAATGGCAAATCTCATGACCAACGCAAGCATAAGCATCAGGATCGCGATCGGCATCGCGAACAGAACATAAAGAGCAGAGGTAATACCTAATCGAAGCTCGAATCCCAACGGGCGGCACTAACGAAAATTCGATCTGACGACGGCCAAACGATAATGATGACATTGCCACTACATTCGCGCACATGTGCCGCGACGCCACCCCGACGTTATGGCATGGCATACGCGGTGTTCAGAATGATACTATATACTTTCACAGACACAGAATTGCAATCGTCAGAATAATAAAACTCGGTTACTAATCGTATCGTGCCAGTGCCGTCCGATCGCAAAATGACATCAAATATTCGGTCGCAGGCCTAGTGGAGATCTTTAGATCGATTAGCCTAGTATTACTATAGCCTAGCGCTAGCAAGTCGAAGTGTCACAAGTGACACTCGATTGACTCGACTATCGTATGGACTGATGCATGATCGATGATGCTGGTGTTCATGTGATCTTGACCTCCATTCACAATTCCCCTCTAGCTCTCTTCTGCATCACTTTCTTTACAACCGGCAACTTCGTGTCAAAATATTCTTGCCACAAAAAAGTTGAAGTCGAAGTTACTAGCAAATGCATATGACCCATATCTGATATCCGCACTAAGCTGTTTTTTGCTAAAGCCATAAAAATATCTGAAGATTATTTTTAAGGTTTAACTACTTAGGTAAAGCGTGCACGCTGCCTAAACCCTCACCTACGAGAATTTTGTAACTTGTATGGACTTCAAGCTCGTAAAAGGGATCTGTCAGAGTATAGTTGTCGAGAATCTATTTCACAATTTAAAGTTGATCTTCAGAAAGATGGTGTTTTGTTTGGTATCCATAAGAACTTTGTGTTGGTTGTTGGTGAATTTTCCATTTAAGATGAATACGTGCTCGAGTCCTGTCGACAACAGCCCTTTGCGCTGCTGGTTACTCGTCTGCCTGACAACTCAGCGTGGTGCCTCTTTCCTGCTGAATTTTTAAAAGGTGCTAGTCATGCTTCCACGACACTGGATCTTTGAACGGTGTTACCCCGGTTTTGTTCAGGGAGCACTATGGACTGCTTGTTCGGGATCTCCGGAGATGGTTTTGTTGTTATTGGGGCGGACACGTCGGCAAACCAGTCAATCGTGCGCATGAAAACTGGAGAAGATAAGATATGTGAATTAGACCAGTACAAGCTGATGGTGCGCACTGCGATCCTCCCTTACGATACCCTGCAGCCTCGCCTGGCTGGGGTTTATGCTTTCTCTGCAAGTCGATATAAGTATTCGATAATGGTCCTCGTCCCCAAAAAAGTTTCGAAGTTAGAAATATTTGCGCCCTCTGAGATCTGCCACGTGTGCCGGCAGGGTGCCGTTGGCGACGGTGGCGACCGAGTGCAATTCACAGAGTTCGTTAAGGTGGGGGCACGCCGAGGCTGTGGGTACCCCCAGCTTTGGCAGTTTTGTTACGAATGTTCGTGTCCTTGTGCTCTAGACGCACGCCTGGCGCTTTATCCTGCTGCTGGTCGCGCCGTTCCAACTCAGTTTTTGAACGTCCACGTCCTATGGAACTAGTGTAGATGCACTGTTTGTCACAACAGGTCGCTTGCGCGCGGGAGACTCTGGGCTTTTCCAACAGATCTGTTGTGCCTGATAAAATCTGATCCATTCTATTACACGACAGGCCAACTTGTCACTGTATGCATTCCGGAACGGCGTGCCTCTGTCCACCCACGCCGCTGCCAACTACACCCGTGGGGAGCTGGCGACTGCGTTGCGCAAGGTAGATTTCTCTTCTCGTCTGAGATCATCCAAGGACTGTTGCACTGGCACATGTTGCACTGGCACAACACGTTTTTTATCTGAAAGCTCATAACCCAGTCTGTACTCGGGTGCTTGAAATGAACGTGTAGAGCACGCCTCTTGTGGTTGTGTATATCGGCGTGTACTTCTGCCGCCTACCGTAATATATTTACCGGTCTCAACTTTGTGTATGCGTCTCTGCACCAACACGCTTAGTTGGCACACACGCCCTTTCTGTTTTTTTGTGCCGGGATCCTAAGTGCCCTCTCGCTACTGACACCTTTCTTCTCCTGAGTGCAACTAGTCCTTTCACCGCTTGTTCAAAATTTACGAATTCATCTCTATCAGTTTCGATGACGCATGTTGTCAGACGTGATCGGAGAACTGTTGAGGTTGTTTAGTCGTAGTTGTTTCTTGTGCTCGCTGTTGACACTTGTCTCTAACAGCATAATGTCCTTAACGAATCCGCTATTTAGGCTTTCGAACAAAGATGGAGAACCAGGAGTGGAAAGCCAGGGCAAGTGGAGAATCAGGAGTGGAAAGACCGGGCAAGTACTGAAGTATTTGAAAAAACTCGAACACCGAGCGTAGGTTTTCAATATTGGACGTTTCTGTGCGCAGGGCCCATACAACTGTAATTTGCTCGTGGCTGGTATTGATGATGGGCAGCCTTCCTTGTATTTCTTGGACTACTTGGCTACCCTTCACAAGATGAACTGTGCAGCTCATGGTTACTGTATGTCCCGCATAACTCTCGGCTCGTCTTCCTTTCTTTATTTCGTGTTGACGGTTGTTAGTATTCGAGCAATACGTGCACTTTTGTGTTTGCTGCTTTCTACTTTTTGCCACCTCTTGACCATCAACAAAAGACTTGATTTCATCCGTTGTACTTGTTTCTCGCCGGCCGTGTTCGTTTTTCATAAGTTTCTGATAAAAGAGCAGTGGCAGTTGTTACAAAAGCCACCCTTCGCCAGCATGCACTAACTCGATGATCGACTTGCCAGGTGCCATGTTCATGAACTCTCTGTTCGATAAGCACTGGGTGCCAGGAATGTCAGTTGAAGAAGTAATGAAGCTGGTGGATCTTGGAATTGCTGAGGTGAGCGGGTGGCCTGGTACCTAGCAGTGCACTGCACGACAGGATTTCCTGGCGTTTTTTTTGTGCCGAAGGCTGTGAGTAAAGATCTTTTGTGGGGGAAAGTCTGCCGTCTAATTTGAGTCCTTATACGAGATAGTTTTGCCTGATCTGACTTAGCAGCTTCTTGTGAAAGACTGAGGCTGAAGCTTCCTTACTTTTGGGTGGTTGAAACCTGCCGTTTCAGACATCGAGGTGCCTTCTATTGCCTGGGAAATAGTCCATTTTTCAGGCTCTCAGCAGAAGGAAGCGCACTTCATTTCAGTGTTTACTTCAAAGTTGCTTTCAAACGCGTAACATAAGTATCCAAAGGGTCCGTGAAAAGAATACTTTTTGTGCCCTTTACTCGAGGAAGTGAGAGGAGGGTTAGCGATTCAAACTTCCGTAAATTTCTGGTGTGCAGGTTCGTGCGCGTCTTGTAGTTGCTCCTCCTAACTTTTTGATCAAAATCGTTGACAAGGACGGCGTCCGGGTGTTAGCTGAACGCAAAACTGCCACTGAGAACTGAGGAAAATTCGCTTGTTGGAGCGGTCGCTGGAGAGGGTCTTGCCCTGCAAGTTGCCTGGATCTCGACCTCTGTGATCTCATTTTCTGGGTAGCACCAGAGTAACCACATCGTGACATACTGTGAGTGACCACATCACGACATTGATCTATAGTTTCATTTTAAAGTTAGAGTGACAAAGCAACTATCGATTGCATCAATCTTGGGCCTGGCACAGAGTCTTAAAGCTATTCAGTGCTTCCTCTCAACTTCGGTATATACAGTATATGGGAATATTTTGCAGTTTTCTCCAACAAGTGTTTCCTCCTGCAAAGTTTCCCACTTAGTGCTGAAGGTTAGAAAATCTGTGAGGGAGAGATGCCGTCGAAATTATCTCTTATATAGCATGTAGTCAAGACTAGGTCCTCCCTTTGTTGAGCCATCTCCGATTGGACAAATTCATGCTCAACCATCAGGAGAGCGAACCCTGGTGATGCTGTTCATGGCGTTCCTCGAAAGTCGAAGTCTGTTATCACATTATACAGGTTCAATTGTGTTGCTGTACCTTAGTATTTGTGTCTTCCTGAAAGCATGTTTAAGTAAACGTACCCTGCTTTTCAGTGATGCTCATTTAGTTATAAATGGGATACTTTGTTTTCCAGATATTCCTCTCGAAATTGCCTTTCTTTCTTAACAATTCCGATCCACAAGGAGATCCAGCTCAGACCGGTAGGTATCCTTGTGACTACAAGGGAAGGTTGATAAGAACGCAGTATGTTGACTTTTGAATTCATGGTTATGGAGTGTCCTCCCGGAATAGTAAGACACACATATACACACACAGGTCAATACATATGTTATTATACAGGATTTAATTTAGTTAACGTGTAGGCAAACACTGCGTATCGTAGCCACCTGCACGTAAGCAAATGATTTGAAGGCAGTCTTCGCGTAGGCACATGCATTGAATGGCAGTCTGCGCGTAGTGGCAGACGATCTTAACAACAGTCTGCTAGTATGCAACTGGATTTAAGGGTAGGATACGTATGGCATATACATGTCTAAGGTGCATATAGCAAACTATTTAATTCAATGCAGTACTGATAACATTTGTTATCAAGTCATCAACTTTTCAAAAAAAATCGACATGACTCATCTATACTTGGTCATATTTTTCGAGGAAAATTTTGACCGTAAATATCCACAGTGTATATACATAGAGTGTTAAACTACAACTTTTTCTATCGGCAACTATTTCAATTTTATTTGAAATACACCATCTTCCCTTAGCTCTTTATACTCACGCAGCAAAACAAATCCCGAAAATGCTACGATGACTGAACTACTGCCAACTAGCCATGTCACGACCAGTGCTCTCACGACCGTTACTTGCGCAACTCGAGAGCGACTGTTTGTTATGATGGCAGCTCATGTGCAGACACCAGTGACAGGGGTGACTGGAGAAGGGCAGAAGGGGTGGCGCACAGTGGGCCAGGCTGGCACTTTGTAGGATATGCAGCGTAGAAAGGGTGGATCACAGTATGACAGGCTGGACCCTAGTGACTAGGAGTACTGTAAGAGCGGTATCGAGGGCAGAGATAAGGAGGCAGACGCGAGGAGAATGGCAGTAGCTCTTTTTCAATTTCCCCTTCTGAACTGGCAAGGAATTGGGGAGATAATTATCAGCATAGGGGCAAGCGCGTAGCGTTGGACAAAGAAGCAGTTTACTCACTTGGCAAGACTAAGGACCCAGGCGGGTAGCCTGGGTCCCGCCACTATGGCACCTTAGTTGCTGACGCGTAGTTTGGCACGAGGTAGATGCAGAGATGCAAAGCAGATTGGGCTTGCAAGCGCAGGCATGAGAACATGAGATGTAGAGCACCTGATACACGAACTTGCTAGGAGGCAGTCATGTCAGATGAAGAGCTAGAGATACTTGAGTGGGGTTTCATACACATATATATATCCCTCTTGAATGATGTGTGCAAGTGCATGCCATATGCTACTGGTTGTTCTCGCGCGATTGCATATTCACTGCAAAGAAACGTTATCGCGCTGCATAAATTGGCGTATTCCTATAACTGGTTTCCTATGACTGGTCAAAGATGAGCGCAATTCACTATCAAATTATTCAGAGATGAGTGCAGTCTCCAGTAGCGCTCACACGTATATCCGAGATAAGATGCTCGCGACGGTATATTCAGTTTTCCTCATCTACTATCAAAGAAGTTACGTCACAGCGTTCGTAAAGCAAGCCAATGGTTGAGTATCGCACACTTATTTTTAAATTGAAAAAACTACCGCCTTAGAGTCTTTTATCACGCGGTGACAACCTGGGAGTGAGCCCAGGTGGTGGCTCAATCCCTGGGTCACCTGGAGTGTCAAAAGCACTCACTAGATTCAAACTGGCTAGAAACATGTTTTATTTGCGACGACTTTCTAGGTTAGTTGATTCTCGACAACTACTTGCCACCTTTTCGAGTTATTTGATCGGATTCAGCAAGTACACAGCAGACAACAGGAACAACTGAGAAATTCTCCGATCACCAAGAGCTCTTGGGAGTTTCTTTGTGGATTAATGTTTTTCGAGTTGTTGCCACAGTTTGATCACAGCGTGCACCAATTCTACAGACCGAAATGAGCGGATCACAACAGCTCTGGGCAGGATTAATATTTCACAGCTTCGGACATTTTGCTGAGTTCTCAATTGGCTCCGGTAATTTTGGCTTTGGGCATCGCAACACACGAGGCTATGCGACACAAGCTGGCACCGGGAATTATGGCTTTCAGGCACACAAGGCTTGGGTTCACACAAGAGATTGGCTCCGGTAATTTTGCCTTTCAGACACACAAGGCCTGGGTTCACACAAGAGATTGGCTCCGGGAATTTTGGCTTTTGGCATCGCAACGACACGTGATTTCAAGGCTCCGGTAATTTTCGGGTTTGTGCATGACACCACACGACACAAGGGGAAAGGCTTAAGTAATCCATAATAGCGTCTTTCACAGCTTCAGACGTTTCCGAGAGCTGTATGGTCGCACCTCGTGGCAGCCTGGATGTCTCGTAGAGCTGAGGCCACGTCACGTGGCTGGATGTTTTCTCACAGGCCTAGCACGCAGGATCTTGGTGGCAGTTGGCCACTCGGATTCTTTCGCAGAGATCTTGGTGGGCTTGGTGGCAGTTGGCCTGGTAGTTCAGAGTAAATTCACCCAGGAGATGAGATTTTCTTGATGGTAGTAATAGGCAGAGCGACAGTGCTTTCGACTGTCACATGCGCAGTGGTTGCGACAGCCATCATTTTCTTGACAAATCAAGCTTCTCAAGTCCACGCCAGAAACAAAGGTTACGCCGAGTAAACGATCGGGAACTCCTGCGGCATCTATCCGTGCCTGCGCATCCGAGTTGACTTGTCAGTTAAGAAACTCAAAAAATATAACGTGAATTAGCGTGTTCGGTTAAAAGGTGTCTCGCAGACATCATGAAATATATACACCTTTACATCAAGGATTTAAAAGCTGCACAAAAACCTGTCCCGCACGTTGGATCCTGCAACGAGTCGCAAAAGAAGTCAGCGGTAGCATGGTCTACAACGACCGGGGTGATCCCGCCAGGGTCAAGCCCCAGACACGCTGCTACCTTCAAGGCAAAAGCGGAATTCAGCTAGGTAAAAATAAAGCTTTTGCGGGTCGATGCGTCCGTAACTTCCGATGCTGAGAACAACTTTGTAAGAAAACACCTTTGCATAGTCTTCCCGGAAAAACAATGATAGGAGACGCACGAAGAATTGTTTTAGTCATTCATTCCTATCTTACAACGATTCATTCGGGTATGGCAATGTCATCAATAGCATGATCTGAGTAACCGGGTTGATACGGCCACGGTCAAGCCTCAAACATGCTGCCACCTCCCGATGCTGAGATAATTTCTTACGGTACGGCATCCGGAAAAACAAAAAGCATGCTACGCGCCAGAGTGTTAACGAGAGATTTCCATGCCCCCAAAAATAGAAGCGTGCCCTACACACAAAGAATTGCACATTTACATTAAAGGGATAAGTTTACATCGGGGGCCGACATTTCATTTAAATCCACATCGGGGGCCGACAACTCATTTTAACCCACGTCGGGGCAGACACTTCATTTTGATCCACATCGGGGGTCGACATCTGTGGATGTGGATTAAAATGAGATGTCTACATCCGATGTGGATTAAAATGAGATGTCAGCCCCCGATGTAGATTAAAATGCCATGTCAGCCCCCGATGTAGATTAAAATGACATGTCTACCCCCGATGTGGATTAAAATGAAGTGCCCCCGATGTGGATTAAAATGAAGTGCCCCCGATGTGGATTAAATGAAGTGCGCCCCCGATGTGGATTAAAATGAAATGTCGGCCCCCGATGTGGATTTAAATGAAATGTCGGCCCCCGATGTAAACTTATCCCTACATTAAAACATCAGCTACACAAAACAGTCAGTGACAGAACAAAATAGCGAGCCATTGTTGCCGTAGAAGTGTAGAATGGAAAAGTAATGAGCGCTAACAAAAGCAGCCACACGAATAAACACAAAAGCAAACGTCAGTAGGATACGGAAATGAATAACGCGAAATTAAACAACTCAAACTGCAAGAACAAACCCCAGTGTAAGGAAGGCTTGGGGAAATGTGAAAGACTGAGACCAACACCCGCGCTAAGGGGACTCTGTTGGGAACTTGTTTTGAACTAAAGATCACAACTTGTTCTGAACTAAAGATCGAACACCATTGTCAATTGCTCTGTTCAACCTATCAGATTCCCGAAGGGAAGTCGTCGTATCGATCGATCTATTCGGCTATTGGTTAAAATTCGATTTCCGCTAACGTGAACGGATCTTGAGGTGCAGGACTGCAGGTGGCACATTTTTGATTTTTTAGAGAAGATCGCTACTCGACGCGATGCGACTCACAGCGACACCACGACGGGACAGCGCAACGCGAACGACGTTAATGTAATCTGCAATCTGATGCAATCTGAATCTGCAATCTCGATGTCCATGTTGTCTCAAATGTAGGTGACTGCTGACTCTAATTTTCGATGGGGAAAGATATCGGTCCAAAATTTGGTCCGTCCGTCCGTCCAAAAACTCGTCCGTCCAAGATTTGGACGGACCATTTTTTGGACGGACGGACCAAAAATTCTTAACATTCTAAGATTTCGCAAAATAGGGCTCCCATACGTAAGCCCGTAGTTAAGGAGTGTAACGCGTCGGCCCGCGTCGACGCCTGCGTTTTCCCATACTTAAGAAAAATTAATTTTTTCTTCATACTTAAGGAATGCTCCCCCCTCCCCTCCAACCCCCCTCCCCTCTGAACCGTGTACGGACGGTTCAGACAATCGTGTACGACCCCACACGACTGCGTGTAGCAGAATTACATCAGGAAAACGTAGTTTTTAGCTTGCACGGCAATCGCGACTGCAAACTGAGTTGATGCAGTCGCGGATTGGCTCAATCAAGCGCTCATAATATAGGTATCCTTATTACGGACACGTATACCTGTGTTCCTACGAACGTTTAAAAGATAGACGTTTTCCGAATGTAATTCAGCTACACGTAGTGTGGGGCATGCGTGCAGGCAAGCGGGAAGCGCTTATTCTCACATACGTAAGGGCCAGTCGGAAACCACACTGCGTGCTGCCGGACGCGCAGCGACCGACAGCGACGGCGGACACCGACACCGACACCGACACCGACACCGACACCGACACCGACACCGACACCGACACCGACACCGACATCGACAGTCACACCCGAAATGCGTCACATGCCGAAAAGCTATTTCCAAATAATAGAAATATCGTCTATTCCCCGGGAGATTACGTTTCTATTCCCAAATAAATGATAAATACACTCACTCTGCTTTTAAAACGTCTAGAAAGTCACATTCGAGTCTAAGTTTGAGTATGAGTCAAACTTATCCTTAAGGGCGAACGCGGGGGCCATTGTTGGTTTTTTGTTGTTGTCATGTTCTCCCGCAGATCATAGGTCCACGGGATTATTGTCATAAAACCTCGTTCATCGCGGAATGCTCTATGCCACCTGTTCGTGCGGGGTAGTGGGGGGATGGGCGGGGGGACACCCTTTACCATATCGATTATTTATCTATCTATTTATTATAATTTACAATCAAGATGCATCAATGTGCAATTGGGGGGTTTTCGTCGGTCAATACAATTATCTTGTATTACTCGAATCGCACCTTATAATGATAGGGTCTTGAGGAAGTGATCAGCACCTTAATGTTCCCTCGTGTAATGTGGTCTAAGGAATAAGTCGAACGAACGAATGTAAAATTGTCATACACCAATTAACCAGCAACGATTCAGGAGTGTGTCCAATCAGACCGTCCCATGCAGTTAACATGCACACGATCGTGAATCAGACTCCAAACAGTGATAGTAGTGCATAAATGATGACCCATCAGAATTCGGGTGCGGAATGGACGAGCCCGCCCGAATCTGCTGGCAAATTGCGGCCAACTCGATAAGGTAATTCGGTCAACCCCGGCGGGATCCATAGAACGTCTGCAGCAGTGCGTGAGGTGGTCGACATGTGCTCCCATAGGTGGCGTCAATAAATTTAGACGTTCACTGAGTACGGATTCTCAAGAGCTCAGGGTCTGACGTAGCTTAAGTGGTCCAGTAGGCCCAAGTGGCACTATAGCGGCGTGATCTGTGATCCAACTGGTCCAGTGACTACTTCGCCTTTTGAACACCTCATGTACCGTGCATTAATGAAGTGGGGCGTCCGAAAATCGCTCGGTACGGGCGACTCTTGGTTTAGTTATTTCAAGACCACCATTTTCCGGAATCGTTACCGTTCGCCATTTTTCATCGAAATTGGGGAAACGAACGCTGATGTGAGGGTTCGGATATGGAGATTTCAGATCGATTCAGCAGATCGATCGATACCTATCGGCTGACCGATATATACCCCCATTTTTCAGTTTTAAATAATGTCACATGGGAGCGATTTCCTTTTATTTATTGTTATTTTTATTTGAAATGCGTCATTCAGCCCCCTCCGTCCTCAGACTTTCATAGTAGGCATGCGTCTACGTGACGCGTGATAGCAAGACGCGGCATCCATGAGAATGCGTACCTCGACCTGCGCTTGCATACGTATGGATATCTCTTGCATAGCAGGATACCACTCTTATTCTTCGATTGCACGTGTCAATCATATAGCAGAGCTAGGCTGTTTGCGCGTGGAGAGTGTATTTTCGAGACGCGTGCTCCAAATCGTCGAAAATTGGCTAATATTTATGCACATTCCTATAAGAAAGCGAGGGATTTGTCCACGACCTTTACGAGCTGTATCGCCGCCCGGTGAAGCATGGACCGCTAGCCGATGTAAGCCCGAACACAGCCATGAAAGGCAAACGTCTTTTTGGGGAACATGGCGCAGACGATTGGCACTTCGTCCTGAACGCCAATTCAGAAACCAAGGTACGCGCGCGCACCCACACCGCTTAGTAGAGACGTGAAGAGGAGCTGCCGAAGGCTCAATCGCCACATACGTAAGCAAATCAAGTCACAAGCTTCGTTCTCATCACAAGCACGCGCACACGCACAAACCCAACACACGCACCCGCATTGCATGGCAGGATGCCTCAAAGGCATAGATCAGTGCTGGGTGCATCATACGTGACGCACCAACGCCTGGGTCAGGCAGTAAGCATGCACTGGTGACATGCTTCCCGGCGGCTCACTAAATGTGCATATCAATGCACGTCAGGATGAGACGAGCTGAAACCAAATGCGGCACTGAGGTACTCCCCGCAGTATCGATAATCAAGGGAAGACACAGAGTGTCGCGGTCACCAACCGGTGCCTATTCTTGAACCAAAGATGGAAGAGTCTGCCGCGTTCCTCAAGAGGCAGTGCAGAAGCCGACAGAAATGCACCACAGGGATACCCGCACCCATACGCACCCTGCCATCGAGCCCTGGGGGGAGGTTTGCATACCGTAGCGGGAACGTGATTGGACCCGGGTTGCGGAGGTGTTGACGGAATGATTGGCAAAAAAGCTTGGCGTATTCTTTAATTTACTCACTTTGCTCACGGTGCTATGTGTCATACGCATAGATAGTTTATATGTTTATACCTTATGTGTTTGTCGATGTATATACGGTACCAGTATGGCGCCGTGCCATACCGGCGGATCGTTCACTTTTCGATTTCTAACCACGCAGTGCACTTAGGATGCACCCCATCCCACTTTTGGACTTTGTCTGTTTTTACATGTAGCGAAGGGATTTTAAAAATCATAAACGCTGCTCGCATGCATGCGCTCCCAGCCGACGCATCGAAGGCGCTTTATACACCTAGTTAGGCCCGCACACCGCGCAGCGCAGCGCAGCGCAGTAACAACATCAGCCTCACCTCACATCGGTGCGTTTCGTATTGGCGTTCCGTATTTAGCACATTCGAGTCGATGTTTCGTATTTAACAGATGATGTGTGCGTCTCATATTTAACATATCACATGTGTTTCATATTGAACATACAACGTTTGTGTCGCTCATATCTAACATGTCAAGCCGATGCGTTCCATGTTTAACACCTTAGGGCTGGGTCACATATTTAATTCATAAGATTCGCGTCTCATATTTAACACATTACATCCGTGTTCCATATTTAACACATAGACATTGGAATTGGAACAGCGAAGCCCACTCGTCGCTCCCGCTTCGCGTCGCGGGGGCTCCGCTCCCCCTCCGCTCGCGCTCGCTTTACCATTTTATTGCGATGTGGGCATCTCGATCTGAGATCTGTCTCGTGTCTGGGCTGCGACGACGCGAGCGCGATGTCGACAGCGACTAAAAGTGTGAGGGAAGGATGACGTGGCGGCATTCGTCAAGTATCCATTGCATTAAAACTGTTCGATCGAAAATGTAGAAAATGATCGAATCGGACGACGTGTTTGAAAAACATATTGTCTTAAATATGGAACATGCATATAATGTGCTATATGATTTATAGGATACGGAGATTTGTGTGATTTTTCTTCCATTTTCGGACGAGAGGAATAGATGCACCTTCGGTGCGATGAAATACATTTTTGTTTATATTTGATGAAGTTGCTTAATTTGTTTTAGCCATCCCACTTCGGGGCGAACTGATTAGTTTTAAGGTTTAGTTTCTTTTAAACTTGGAGATTTTTCGCTTGCTAAATTTAATAAGGTCAATGAAAGTGGCCACGGCAAACTTGTATTCTGGTTGCTGGAGGGGACTGCCCTTTCTCTAGGAAGAGAAAGCAGTTACAGAAGCTTTGCGACTGGGAGAAACTCCCAGAACCACAGCATGTAAAACCATGTTGTGGCTACGAAGGGAGCTCCAGATCAATGATAAATATTCTAAACTCTAGCGATATTGAAAATTAGAATGCCAATCAGAATATCCTAATCTGCAAACATTTGCTCTCTTCCATATTACTGACCACTAAACCCGAGTGCCTTCGTGTTATCAGTGATTGCTCCATACGTTGGGACCCGATGCTCACAGTTCCCACCATGTCCCTTGGAGTTGAGTGGACCGTGTTGGAGAACCAGACCATCTTTAGAACTATAAGCGACAGGTCAAATCAGATTACTTGAACTTCGGGAAGCATCCTGACTCTATACTTGCGTGACCTGCTGAAGATCACTAATGACTACAAATATTCAGCAACAGCTCTCAACAGCTTAATTTGATGCAAGACGATGCACTGCTGGCCAGAAATGAAATCACGGAGGTGCATCCTTACAGAGTTACAGAGCCGCCGAATTGGCGTGGCCGATGGCTCTGCTTACTAGTCCGTAGCTCCGGCTTTCAGCAGCAGCTCAACACATGTACTATGGTCATGACGGCGTGCAGACTGAAGGGGTGTCTCATATGGAAGGGTGGTGTCGCGTGCCATGCGGGCCATCGGAGCCACGTCCGGCTTTGGCTTAGCACCAGCATCCAGCAAAGTTTGCAGTGCCTCAGGGAAGCCGTTGAGCGCCGCCCAGTGCAACGGAGTTCGCTGCCATCGATCTCGATGCTCGAGCAATGTCACAACGTCGGGGCGAGTCAGCAATAACCTCAGATTCTGTTTCTCCCGCCAACATCCACTCTACCTTTCAGCTGGTGCATACCTCGGCGGACCATTCTCACAGGGGGTGCACGTGCAGGTGGCTGCATGCCGGCGGAGCTGTGATGCATAGAGCGCCCGTACAGAGTGCAGGCACCATCGGATATACGTGAATATGGAAAGCGGCACACCTGCACATGCCCAGCGCGCGCCGCGTAATGCAGCGCTGTCTGTTTAGCTTTGTCCCGGATGGACAGCGGCAAAAGTGGCGCTGGCCGCACAGTTGGCTGCGTAGCCGGCAGAACGGTGCAGGGAATGCTTCCCGTCGGCTGAGCCTCCCCAGGACCGCGGGAATGGCCATCCGACTTATCGCGTTCGATGGCACCGTCCCTTCCACCTCTTTCTATCCGCGTGTGCCTCCCTTCGGTTGTAGATTCCCCTCGTGAAGCCCCGGAGGGTAGCTCCTCTTGCGGCAATGCCGTGTCATTCGCCACGTGTTCACTTCCCGAGATGGCCTCTGCTCCAAGATCACGTAGGGGCAGAGGTGACAGCGCTTCCGGCAACGTAACTGCCACAGCAGACAGCGGCTCGTTGTGGCAGCTGAGGCCCAGAAAGAGCTTAAGAAGCTCGGGGGGACCTCCCTGGGATGCAAGGTGGAAGGCGGTGCAGCCGTTGGCGCCAAGGGTGAGCTTTGCACCACCTTCAATCAGGGCACGCGTGGCCATGGTGTGCCTGTGTGTGTCACATACTCACCTCACGACGAGTGCAAATCCCTCGTGCCACGTGGCGCAAGATGAGGCGAAGGTGGTCCGGGTCCAGTAAGGCAGGCGCATAGAAACAAATGCATTTGGTCAATAGAGGGTCCCCGTGAAACTGAGCCAATCAACTTGGTGCATCATCGAGGCGAGAGACATCATTGGGTGTTACCTATTGGCGACGGCGGCATGCAGAGGCGTCGTACCTGCGAGGGCGCCAGTGCCTGCCATTCACCTCTCAACAAGATGGGCGCCCGCTCCCTCTGCTGGGCTGACGCGATACCGTGAAGCGCCGCCCTTCACGAAGGCCAATGCAGCGCTTGCTCGATGCTTGGTTCTACACCACAGCAGCGGAAACTTACCTGGCGATTGATGTGTGATGCAAACGTACCTCGGGAGTGGCGCGTGACACCGCCATTTGGGTCGACTCCCACCGCAAGGAGCGCCCTGCTCACACATACACCACCCTCTCCACCGCCTCCACTCCGTACACCCCTTCACTGAGAAGCGCTCAGTTTCCGCTCTTCGGCGCTTGGACGGGGCGTGGGAGGCTGGCTGGCGCCCAGTGGAGCCCGTCACATGTCTCGCGCTCTGTGCAGCCGAGGACTGATTCTAAACCCGAGAGCATCAGCACCACACGCACCAGGCATCAACGGTGGAACTGGGGGGAGGAGATGGCCATGGGGAGAGGTGTGTGGCGCTTGGGGGAGGAGATGGCCATGGGGAGAGGTGTGTGGCGCTGGGGGGAGAGATGGCCATGGGGAGAGTGTGTGGCGCTGGGGGAGGAGATGGCCACGGGAGAGGTGTGTGGCTTGGGGGAGGCTGGCCATGGCGAGAGGTGTGTGGCACTGGGGGAGAGATGGCCATGGGGAGAGGTGGCCTGGGCGGAGGAGATGGCCATGGGGAGAGGTGTTTGGCGCTGGGGGAGTAGATGGCCATGGGGAGAGGTGTGTGGCGCTGGGGGGAGGAGATGGCCATGGGGAGAGGTGTCGTGGCGCTGGGGACTGGAGCTGTTACCTTAACAACACAACATCTCCCTCGGCTGCAGCAGCGAATAGATAGCCGATGGCTAAGGACCAATGGTCTGAGAATCGAGCAAGCTGGGAAGGGGAGCCCTGGGTGAGGCCTCCACTTGCATCATCTCCCTGCGCTGACGGCGTTCCCCCCGGAGCGAGGATGCCGCTGCTGTCATCGCCCGTTGGAGGCGTATCCTCCTTGCTGTCATCGCCAATGGGAGGCGTATCCTCCTTGCTGTCATCGCCCATGGGAGAGGTCTCCTCCCTGCTATCATCGCCCATGGGAGGCGTCTCCTCCCTGCTGCTAGATGCCGTGTGCGCTTCAGCGTGCCCCCGAATAAGAGAGTGTATCGTCGATGTTGTCAGAGATACGCGCTCATGGTCAGAAGTCCAGGTTGGAGAAAGACATGGCCTTGGCGCGCTCGACGTCGGTGAAGCTGCCGAGAACCTGGCTTCTGAAATTATTTCAGTGGGGCTTGGTCTGGGAGAGAGGATTGGGGAAGTAGGGGGGGTTCGATTGGGCGGGGACCATTGTGAAGGGGGACCGAGACCGGCGGATATTAGGTGCGCAGCATACGCCTCCAGGGTTGGGCATTCCGCCAGCTTTTTTACGGAGAGTGCGCCGAAGTTCTCTCCGCGCCGATCAGGCCGCAGAATCTCACCACCGCCCTGCTCCAGCCAGCACCGCGACCTCCCTTACTCGCTGCCCTACATGACGAATGCATCGCGGAACATCCCTTGCGCACCTGTCCAATGGGATCCTGGCTCCGAAATGCCCGCAGGTGTCCACGCTTTTCACTGCAAAGGCCTTTGCATGGACGTGTCCAAAAGAAACATGCTCCCGTCGTCACATATTGATTAACATGCTCCCGTCGTCACATATTGATTAACATGCTCCCGTCGTCACATATTGATTAACATGTACCCGTCGTCACATATCGCCTAGCGAAGACACAGCCGAGCTCGCCCCTGCAATGAGCGCTGGGAGTGGGGCACATGGGAGCTCGCCCGAGGAGGCCCTACCGTCGTGGCATCCTCGCCAATCGCCTTCCACAGGAGGTTCATGAGCTTCAGCGCCGCCAACGAGTGGCCGCCAACCAGAAAGAAGTTCGACGACAGCCGCAGGCAATTGGCAGGGAGGCCCAGTAGCTCTGCCCACATCTCCTGCAGATACAGCTCCATGTGCGTGGCAGCTGCACTCGGAGGGCACCCCCCCCAACCCACATGGCCACATCCCGCCAATCTCTGAGCGTCATTTGGCAGCTGCACTCAGAGGGTGATCCCACGAGATTGCATCCCGCCAGGCTGCGCCATGCAAACCGCTGACGCCGCGGTCACTTCCGTGCCGCCAGGCAGTCTGCTTGCAATCTTGGCCGCCGGGCAGTCTGCTTGCAATCTTGGCCGCCAGGCAGTCTGCTTGCAATCTTGGCCGCTGGGCAGTCTGCTTGCAATCTTGGCCGCCAGGCAGTCTGCTTGCAATCTTGGCCGCCAGGCAGTCTGCTTGCAATCTTGGCCGCCGGGCAGTCTGCTTGCAATCTTGGCCGCCGGGCAGTCTGCTTGCAATCTTGGCCGCCAGGCAGTCTGCTTGCAATCCTGGCCGCCGGGCAGTCTGCTTGCGATCTTGGCCGCCAGGCAGTCTGCTTGCAATCCTGACCGCCGGGAAATCTGCGGAGCATCGTGCGGAGCGCGCACCTCTTTCGGCAGTGGTCGGTGCGGTCTGCCCTTCACGCGCCACGTCGCCACCAGCACCAGCCATGCTCGCCTCAGCGAGGAGCTCCTTGGACGGCTGTGGCAATGCAGCCCGGTCCACCTTGCCGCTGGCATTCAGCGGAAGCCCCGCGCCTGCGCTCTCGCCCCACTGTAGTGTCACAAACAGGTATTGCAAGCTGTACCCCCCATGCCCTGAGATCCAGAAGCGCTTCAATCTTAAAAGCCGCCTGCTCAAGCACCTGAATCCTTGCCGTGGCGTTCCACTGCGCATACCCTCAAGGGTGCAATTTGGCGTTCCATTGTGCATATCCTCAAGGGTGCAATTTGGCGTTCCAGTGGACTCACGGGTGCAATTTGGTGCTCCATTTCGCATGCCCTCAAGGATACAGGTTGGTGCCTGAAACACTTCGTCTGAGAAGGGCTCTATGCCGGCAGAGCGGGGAGAATGGGCCGCACAAGGCGCATGTGCTTTGCCCTCAACACTCACTGGCCGCCGTGTTGCACCGGGGATTAGACGGCCTGGGCCTTGAGAACGCCTTATCGAGGCCCCCCTTCCGCGCCAACTTACCTGGAACCAGTAACACGGCGCGAGGGTACATCGCCGGGGGCAGCTCTTGCTGGCAGTGGAGCCAGAAGACTGCATGCGCGGCGCCGCGTAGCGCCCTTAGCGCCACCGCGGGCTCCTCTCCAGGCCCCGCTCCCCGCTCCCCAGTGCACGCCTGCACCACAGACTCTCCAATCCCCACAACCCCCCGTGCCCCGATCGTTTTGGACTATTTCCATGAACTGGGTGGTCCACAAGCTCGAGGGTTGTGGGATCGTGAAAGGCACTGTGGAGCGAGCAAAGGCGCTATCGTTTATTTAGATATCAACCTTTTTTTTTAACAATCTGATCTCAGGTTGCCGGGCATCTTGGGGGCCTCAGACTGAGGGGTGAAGACTCGTCCAGTGTTGCGCCAAAACCGTGCTCTTATTTAATGCATAACGAATTTGCATTCTCAACATGGAACGTGTGATCAAAGTACATGGTTTTGGCTTAACACTCGATGAGTTCTGACCCCTCCATCAGAGACTGAAGAGGGGTGCGCCTAGGCCAAAACGACGCCCTCTTTGCGATCGGCCAATAGAACTTGCGAGGTCAAACCACTGAGGTCAGGGGGAGAATGCGCCTGGTAGAAGAAATGATCCTGGTAGAAGGGTCTCTCGTAGCGGCGAAAGTCCCGGCACGAATGATGTTGGCAGGGCCGCTGGACTGTAGTGAACGTTGCTCCGCGAGGGAGCGGCGCATTCCACGCCAGCCTCAGGGCGCCGGGCACGGCGCGCTCCTCGGGACTCTCGCCTGATCGCTGGCTACCGCCGGAGCCGTGGCGATGCATGTTGCCACGTAGGCGTACAGCTCTCCCTCCACAGCCTTCACTGCCACCTGGAAGCAGCCACGTACCGCTTCAGAGCACAGCCGGCAGTGCCGCACAGCCAACCATGCGGCAGTTCTGTGCGTCATGCGGTCCTTGACAACTGGATACGGGGGCAAGCACAGCACATGGTAACTCGCAATGTTTCTGCATGCGAGGTGGAATATTCCGCATGCGAGGTGGAATATTCCGCATGCGAGGCAGAATATTCCGCATGCGAGGCGCTATTGCTAGGCCACTCATCACTCACCTGACTCAGAATGGCGCATCGCTTAAGCAGATTCTCCACTTCCCCGAGCTCAATCCGTACACCACGAATCTTCACCTGCCGCAGGAGCAGAAGGAGGTACCTACCTCAATCGTCCCCTGGCGCTGCTCGCCCCCGGCGCTGCTCGACCCTGGCGCTGCTCGCCCCTGGCGCGGACAATATCTCCTTACAACTCCCTCACACTTGGTATGATGCCTCCCCTTTCCTCCAACCCTCCCTCGCTCCGTTGGATACCGCCTCGCAGCGCCTCGACACTTTCTCCGCCCCCCCTCGCAGCAGCGCCTCGACACTTTCT
>LGRX02014392.1:0-15690 GCA_001247695.2 Cymbomonas tetramitiformis | reverse complement strand
ATTAGCTTAATGAGCAGTTCAGGCAAATATTTAGAAATTCAAACAAACAGTTATACTTTTGGGGAATTCTATAAAAAAGAAGGAATACTGCTCATTAGCTTAATGAGCAGTTTAGGCAAACTTTCAGGAATATGCACAAACATTTATACTTTTGGGTAATCCTATAAAAAGAAGGAATACTGCTCATTAGCTTAATGAGCAGTTTAGGCAAACTTTCAGGAATATGCACACACATTTATACTTTTGGAAATTCTATTAAAAAAGAAGGAAAACTGCTCATTAAATTAATGAGCAGTTTATGCAAACTTTCAGGAATATGCACACACATTTATACTTTTCGGGAATTCTATAAAAAAAGAAGGAATACTGCTCATTAGCTTAATGAGCAGTTTAGGCAAACTTTCAGGAATATGCACACACATTTATACTTTTGGGGAATTCTATAAAAAAGAAGGAATACTGCTCATTAGCTTAATGAGCAGTTTAGGCAAACTTTCAGGAATATGCACACACATTTACACTTTTGGGGAATTCTATAAAAAAGAAGGAATACTGCTCATTAGCTTAATGAGCAGTTTAGGCAAACTTTCAGGAATATGCACACTTATTTATACTTTTGGGGAATTCTATAAAAAAAGAAGGAATACTGCTCATTAGCTTAATGAGCAGTTTAGGCAAACTCACCGGTCTGTCACATATGAAGAACTTAAATATGAATCCGGAGTCACAAGTTCTGGTACCGCTCTTCATAAGATCTGTTACCATCCATTCTTTGCGATCTTTTTGAGACAAGCCCCAAAACATTTTGCGTTGTGCTGTTAAAGCTGAAATGTGAAACATCATTGAGCAAAACGTTTTGCATTTGTACCGAAAAACTGCAATACTATCTATGTCAGACTGTGAAAGGTTTCGTTCTTTGATCGACATTTGCTTGTTTTCTATGGGTTTTCTTTTTGTTGATGTGTAAACTGCTCGCTCTTTACCGACCTTAGTTGATTTCCCATTCAGCAAACTTTCACTCTTTTCGTCACCCACGGAGTGCGAACTAAAGCTTGCTTCAAGGCTTTGCGTTATCTCATTGAAGTCAACACTTGTGATCTTTCGCGAACTAGACCCTTGCGTGTTTATTGTGTGATCAGAGTCCGATTCCGATGAGCGCTGAGTCGCGCGAGAGTCGCTAGGCTTTTGCAAGTTTGCAGTCATTGGAGTTTCTGCGCTTTTCGAGTGCATTGGCGTTTCAACGCACGGAAAGCATAATATCTCATCGTCGCAAACTGTTTTGTATAGCGATGAGCGAGGAGCGTTAACTGGCGATGAGCGAAAAACGTCTGTTTCTATTTCTATGATATCGTCTTCCTTCTGGGTATAGTACACTGTAGGCTGGGAAAGGTCAATAACTTCGTCGATAGCTTCGTCAGCTATTCGCCAGAACGGCCCCATCAGAAAAAAGGTCAAAAAACTTATGAAGGCGATTTCCGTGAAATGAAAACGACGAGAGTTCATCCCGAGTTTCGTCAGGGGCGACAGCCGATGACTTTGAATTTGAATATTACGGTCGGTCATATTAAATTCGTCGGATCGATAGACCAAACTTTGTCCAATAACATCACTCTGTACTCAAGTTCCCGGATCGAGTGGAGATGTCATCAATCGAAATCGAGAACTTGAATGCAGATTCGAGTTCTTTGTCGCGTTCGGCCCGTCCAATAAAAGATTTCGATTCGCAATTCTCGGATTTTGATGACGAGAGCACGGAACTTATTGAAACTTCATCAATTCGACCAGTCTTCCTCACAATTCAAAACCTACTTTGCATAACACCGCTTACAGCTCATTGCCTTTTTTCTTTTACTTTTTCGTGAATCAAAATAATGGCAACTGCGGATCAATTTCGCGCGTTGTTGAGCGGAGGAAACATACTACAGCTACCCGACAAGCAGTGGTCAGTTGAGCGCGTAGCTAGTATACAGGGCCATTGGCTGCGAGTCTCTGTTTTTCTCGCAACAGCCGATGGCGGTACAGTTCAGAAAAACCTGCCGCTTTTACCAGCAAACGCCGATGAGAACTTGCGTATCTCTTTCGCTGGCGCTGCGTCAGCCGCCGGCGGCAATACGCCGGTGTACGTGCTGACAACGGGCGACCGCCCGCATGAGCATATCGCTGTCCGTCTTGACGCTGAAAATATGCTGATTAGCAGCGTGGCGCCACCTTACACAGCGCGCAAGTACAGACTCGATGAGCTGGTTTTACGAGCAGGGACCAGATGGCTATTACCCTTCGGTTGGCTTAAGACACCCTAACAGCGATTTAGGGTGGCTTAAGCCACCTTAACGTTTTCAATTATTACGGGAGCTATCGGTACCGGAAGCTAGATTTTTTTAGCTCAAAATTACGGCGACATTGTCTTCTTTTAGACACTATGGGCACTATTAGGCGAGCCCAAGTTCCCGGTGACGCTGTGCCTCCGGGCACAACTCTCCCCCCCTTAGGAGTGGTCTACCTCCTGGGATCACTCCGCTAAGGTACCCATCTAAGTTCCAGTTCTTAGGTTTTCTGGTTCCTTCTTGGCTCCAGTTCTTGGGTTCTCTGGTTCCTCTTCGAGCACAATTTGCCTACCGCTACATACCAGGGCACCCCTTTCATAAGAAGGGTGCCACTTGGAATCTAAAGCGGGCCTTCAGTCTTGCGGAGGCGTAGATGTCGGAAAAGTTGTCGCAGCAGGGGCGCTGATACAGGGTATACACTCGCGGATTGACCCGCTCCAGTTTGCTGCGGATGCCCTACAGATTGACAACCCTTGGGAAAGCTTTCCATCCCTATGGAAACGGGTGAAAACCCTATGGAAATGCCCTATGGAAAAGGGAAAATGGATACTGGAGGTTATCTCGAAAACAAAAATTTTGAGTTTCCATCCCTATACTCACCCTTGGGAAGGTTTTCATTATTTTCCAGGGCATTCCATAGGGTGATTGTGCTTTCCATAGGGTTTTCCAAGGCATTCCATAGGGATGATTGTGGCGTCCATACCTATGGAACGTTTTCCATAGGGATGGAAGGAATCGTATGGAAAATATCGTATGGAAAACCCTATGGAAACCCAATGGAAAGTCCTGGAATATCAAGCGTTTTCCGTACCTATGTTATCCCTATAGCCTTCCTATGGAAAGCCGTATGGGAAACCCTGTGGAAAAACACACGGATCTGTTCCATCCATATGATCACCCTATGCTGGCCCTATGGAACCTAATAGGTCATACCTATGGAAATCTTTTCCCCAGGCATGGTACCCCTTGGGAAACCTGTTTCCATACGGACGGTGTACCTATGGAAGCAGGTTCCATAGGCATAGTATCCCTTGGGAAACAATCTTCCATACGGTCGATATACCTATGGAACATTTTTCCACAGGTATGGTATCCCCTGGGAAAGATCTTTCCATACGGACATTATGCCTACGGAAGACGGGCCCATACACTTAGCGTCCCTTGGGAAATAGGTTTCCATACGGCCGACATACTTATGGAAAGGTTTTCCACTGGGTGGCTCACCTTTGGGAAAGATTATTCCATAGGATGGCTATACCTATGGAAACACAATTCCATACGTGCTGTATACTTATGGAAAGGTATTCCATACGGATATTATACGTATGATTCCGTTAACAGCATCAGGAGTATACCTATGGAAACGCTTTCCGTAGGGTGACCCGCCCTATGGAATTCATATTCCATACGGTTATTATACTTATGGAGAGCATTTTCCACAGGTGTACTATACCTACGGAAAGCTTTTTCCCCAGGGATACCATGCGTATGAAAACCGTATATTATAGGTATGGAAAACATCTTTCCCTACGTATGTTATCCGTATGGAAACTATTTACTATAGGCATAGTATAGGTATGGAACCAGTAGATATATATGGTTTCCATAGGCACGATATAGGGATAATATCGGGATGCTATACGTATGGAACTTAATTAATATTTACTTTCCATAGGCACAGTAGTGGGGCAGTATAGGGATACTGTACGTATGGAATGCTAATACTATTTCCACAGGTATAGTACAAGGATAATACAGGGATACTATGCGTATGAAATGCTGGTCATCAACTTAATACACAATACGTAATAACGTTTGTTCCATTGTTTCCAGTCTATTTCACATCATAAACCTCTTTTTCCAGTCTATTTCACAACATAAACAGTCTATTTCACCATCATGCCGGCTCCGCATCCGTAGCCTCGTCTTCTTCTTCCTCATCCTTCTTTTCATTCGCCTGTGGAAAACCATGGAGCAAATGTAAGTCATGTTGGTTGGTTTTCCAAAGCTTAAAAAATAACCTTTAACGTACCTTTAAAGAAGCTTCCTTTATCTTCTTTTTTGTTTGAGGGCCACCACCTCCGACGCCTTGTGGCTGTGTCGGAGGTGGCGGCCCTCCACCCAGAGGACGGACTTGGGTTTCCCCACCGATTCCTCCGTGTGTGCGAAGTCCGCCGCATCCACCGCGATATCCTTCTTGACGTGAAGCTTTAACAAAGACGTCATAATAAACGACTTGATAGCCGGGTTCCCGCCGTCCGCCTTTGTCGGCATACGGTTCCCGAGTAGGCAGATCTCGTAAACGCCATCGGGAACCTTCATGGGGGGTTCGTGAATGTTTGGGAAAGGGTGCCCGGTAGTGCTTCGTTCCACCACCCCCACCGCCAACTCGAACTTTGAGCGTTGCTCGAAGTTGGCGGTCTCCTTCTCGTCAAGCTTCTCGCTGCTCTCTTGGGTTTGGGCGAAGAGACCCACTGGACAGTGCAGCTCGAAGTCACGTGAGGCCTGCGAGCAAGTGCGCGCACACACCCAGCAAAATAAAGTCAGTTCCCAAGTTTCCATACCTATAGTCTACCTATAATACAGGGTAAGCATAAGTATACCATTCAAGTGCTGAAAGCTTCCATACCTATAGTATGCCTGTAGTACAGGGTGAGCACAGGTGGGACACCACTGTCCCATTTTACGCCTGTACGACAGGAGTAAAATGGGACAGTAGGGGGTGAAAGCAAAAATACCTTCCGTACCTACAGTTTGCCTATAATACAGGGTGAGCATAGGTGTACCTCACAGGCAAAGAGCTTACGTACCTCGCCAGCTTCACCTTCGAACTCCTCTCCCCCCTTAGGAGCCTCCTCAGCAGCCTTCTCCTTCTCCTTCCCATCCTCATCCTCCTGATCTTCCTCATCCACTTCTGGCCACACGATTGTTCCGCCGACGAGCTCCTCCAATGTAGTCCACTCCTTGCCCTTCCGCGCTGCATGCAGGGTCTGTGAACTTGTTGAGCTTCTTGACTATATCTGCATTGGGTACCTTGAGACCTGTGAAGTTTTCCACAGTGAGACCGTTGAGCGGTCCGCCATATATGCGGATGTCCCCATCCTTATTCATTTTGAACCGGCCGGTTCCTCCGCGGCGGGCCTTGCGATAGCTCAGGTGAGCAACCAGGTACGTGTGAACTTGCTTGTCAGTGCAGGGGGGGATATGTTTTTTGCCGATTTCTCGTTTCAGCTTCACGAACTTTTTCCCAAGGTCCTCTTTGCACGCTCCCACCGGGAGTTTTTTGGCTTCCTCCCATTCGCTTATGAGGGTCCGGGCGTCCGCCTGCATCAAAGAAACCTCATCGTCCGTCGCCCCCGACGGCCGCCTAGCCACTGGATCCGCCTCGATCTTCACACCTAGCTGTGCCTTTTGCATCATTGCAAAGATCGCTGCCATCTGCTGCGGGTTTTCCATCAACTTTACGAAGTCCAACGGTTGGTCTGCTGGTCCCGCCTTAGCGGCCTCCTCCTCCTCCTCCTCCTCCTCCTCCTCGTCGTCGTCATCCTCCTCCTCTTCTTCGGATTCCGAAGAGTCCGAACCGAAGCATTCCTTCACTAGTTTTTTGCCTGCGGCTTTGGCCTTCTTCCCCTCCTGGGCCTGTGCGATGGCCCGCGTTTGCTGGCACTTCTTGCTCCTTTTCGTGCGGCCTTCGTCGTAGAGTGTGGGAGGCTTCCTTTTTTTGGTCTTCTCAACTTTCTTCTTGGCATATACTGCTGTTTTTGCCATTTTGATTGTAAAGAACTAACGAAGGTGACTGGGAAACAACTGCGTGTGCTGGGACCGCTTGTTTATGGGTCTAATTAGCTTTCCGTACGGTTTTCCATGCGATTATTTGCACACTCCCATCGATCGCCGCCGTGGCACGTTTTCCAGTAGGATGTCCCGGCCTGAGCATACCTGTAATACGATTTCCATCCCTGTGGTCAACGTATGGCATATCCAGTCTGAGATTGCCGTTGAGAATTCATAATTCGATGTCATGCGTGGAATCTGCGCGCGTCGTCGCTGTCGGACCCAATGTGATTCGATTTTCGTTTGAAATCAGGTTCTTCCCGATTTTTTTTGAAGTTTCAGAAATAAAATCTCGACTAGCCAAAACAGCGCATACCGGCCGCAATTTTCGACATCGCAGATTTTCGATCGATCTGCAGAACCAGCAGAAGATCCGATCGAACCTATGAGATCCCGATTTTTTTTGAAGTTCCAGAAATAAAATCTCTAATAGCCAAAATTGCGCATACAGGCCGCAATTTTGTTTTTTTGCCCCCCTCGTCAGTGAACAAATGGTTTGTTTTCTTGGGGGTGATCGAACAGGCTCATTTTATTTGGGGGGTTTTTGGCGGCGGTAGGGGGTTTTCCATAGGGGTTTCCATAGGGATAGGCTCTGGATTTTCCATAGGGCACACCACTTTTTCCACAGGCTCCGGATTTTCCATAGGGTACATTGGTGATGTTTTTTAACCTGTTTCCAGGCCATTCCACAGGTATGGACGCCACTATCATAGGGATGATCTCTGTGGCATTCCTTAACAGTGTAATTCTGCATTTTCCATAGGCATTTTCCAAGTGCGGCGTGTTGCTGTTGTAGGGTCCAAAAAGGGCCTGTTTTACCCTGCCCTATTTTTCATTTTTTTGATTCCATCCCTATAAATTACCTATGGAATCCCGAAAATGGGGTGAGCCAACCTATGATCACCCTGTGGAAACGATTTCCATTGGGGCCTGTGGCAAATTTTCCAGAGCCATTCCATACGATTTTCAGATAGGGGATTTAAAAGTGCCCTATGGAAAGGTTTTTGCCCTATGGAAAGCCAATGGAAATGCGTTCCCATAGGTTTTACATAGGGTTTTTCCATCCCTGTGTAATTATTTCCAACCCTACGGACGACACTATTATAGGGTTAACACCTCGACCGTTCATAGAATATCAACCCAATATCCCTATGGAAAATTCAAGTTATTTTCCCATAGGTTGTATAGGGTGGGCATCCCTATGGAACCAGAATACAGCATTCTTAACGTATGTCCACCCTATGTCCACCCTACGTTCATGGTATGGAAAGTATTGAACACCTTCCATAGGGATGTCATTGGGCGGACCGCCCTATGGAACACATCGTATTGTTTCCATGCATATGCCCACCCTACGCCCACCCTATGACCACCTCATGATCACCCTATGCCTAGCAAATGAAAAGTTAAAAAGGAAGCAACGGTTCCAAGTAGTCATGCGTGCTGGTATGGATGGTGTGTTGTGGGCCAGTATTAAACAACCACGGGGTCGACATGCCACCATGTCCTTGCACCGTGTGCCGACTACAAGTTGAAAAACCTCTTCGAACGATACAACGACATACGAAGCTATACAAGAGATGGCAAGGAGCGGTATACATGGGGGAAAGTAGTAGTGAAGACGATACTTCAAGTGATGACGGGGGTGACCGTAATGGTGGTGATGGTGGTTCCCTTGGAGGTGATGATGACATGGAAGATGCCAATGCAGAAGCGGACGAAATTCTCCAGGATCATTTGAGAAAGCTGGAAGAACATTGTGCCCGTCTCCTAATTCCTGCTGCCAACGATGAGGATATGGATAACCATGAGGTACCCCTCTTTCTGTATTTCCCAAGGGTGAGCGTACGTATGCCAACAGGTGGGCATAGGTTGGGAAATCGTTGAACGTTTCCATAGGGTGGGAAAAGGCATTCCCAGAGGCGGGTATAGGTAGAGCACTGGGTAAGTATGCCTATGGAAAGCATTGGACGTTTCCAGTGGGTGGGCATAGGGCGAGCATAGGGCGGGCATAGGTTGGGAAAACATGGAATGTTTCCATAGGGTGGGCCTGAGCATTCCCAAGGGCGGGTATAGGTGGTTCACTGGGTGGGCATGCCTATGGAAAGCATTGGATGTTTCCATAGGGTCGGCATAGGGTGGGCATAGGACGGGCATAGGGTGGACATGCGGAGGGAAATGCCTTTTTTTATTTTGCAGTTCCTGTAAAGTTGGGGATGCCTCTCGTGATTTCACAGGTCGTTGATCACGTCGATGCCGAGAAGGTTTCAACAATGCATCGTCTTGTCATTGATCTGCTGGAAACGAAATCCGAGCACAATGCTACCCAATCCATGTTTGATCAAATCTTCAATCTCATGCGGCAAACGGTGATTGGCAACGTTGACATCATCGGCAATCAGAGACGAAATGGTTTCCCGACCTCCTTCAAAGAAGCTTTGTCTATGTGGAAGGATTTTGCCCTGCCGTACCATACCGCCGACGTTTGCAGGAATGAATGCATGATCTTCACTCCGGGCCGGCATGACGACCTTACCCAGTGCCTCCATTGCCACAAACTTCGGTGTCACCCCAGCTCTCGACGTAACGGACGGCTTATTCCGGGAAAGCCGTACAAGGTATTTAGGTTTTGGCGCTTGGACGAACTCCTGCCGATGCTATATTTGATACCAGAGATGGCCGAGCTCTTGGTATCATGGAAGATAACTACACCCGCGGAGAACGACGATCTGCCGGTTGTGACTACGTTTCATCGTAAGTGTATCCCTCCCACATGCTCACCCTATGCCCACCCTATAACATCCCTATGATCACCCTATGTCCACGCTATAACATCCCTATGATCACCCTATGTCCACCCTATGCTCACCCTATGCCCAATTCACAATTGCCTTGCATCCTATGTTGACCCTATGCCCACCCTATGTTCGCCCTATGCCCACCCTATGACCACCCTATGCTTATCCTATGCCCAAAATCCATTTATTATTCCAGAAAGTGTAATTGTGTTCCTCACCTTAAATGATAAGTTTCGTTGCTCGGTTTCAATCGCAGAGTCGACCTTCTGGAGAAATAAGGTGTATGTCGAGCAGCCGGGCTTCTTTACGGAGCCACGGAACATCTCCTTATTCATGTGTGCCGATGGAGTGAATCCTCATAACGATTCCACGGCGGTCACGTCCTCAATCACCCCAATAACGTTCCAAATCTTAAATCTGCCTGCTGAGTATCGAGCCAAGTACGAGTTTCTATTGGTATACGGAATAATCGAGGATAAACCGAGTAATGCTCAGATTTACTACAAGTTCTTGGTGGACGAGTTGCTCGACATGTGGAATGTTGGTGTCTGAGCGTTTGATTCAAGAAAAAAGGAAATCTTCCAGTTACGATGCATGCTCACGTGTGTTGTTGCTGACTATGGCACGGGGGGCATAACGGAAATTGCCAATCGAGTGGGAGGAAATTTCGCTTCTAAAGCCTGCATGTTCTGCAACATTACCGGCGAGACCTGGGGAACAAGCTGTTTGAATAAAACAATTTACAAAGGTAGTCCAGCCTATTCCCACCCTATGCCCACCCTATGCCCACCCTGTGGCACCGCTATAGCATCCCTATACCGTCCCTGAGATAACCAATTCAGGTTTCCCACCCTATGCTCGCCCTATGGCCGCCCTATGCTAGCCCTGTGATCGCCCTATGCCCACCCTATGAAAACGAATGCGATGACGAATGTGAC
Source organism: Cymbomonas tetramitiformis (assembly GCA_001247695.2). Taxonomy (NCBI): domain Eukaryota; kingdom Viridiplantae; phylum Chlorophyta; class Pyramimonadophyceae; order Pyramimonadales; family Pyramimonadaceae; genus Cymbomonas; species Cymbomonas tetramitiformis. The sequence goes on along the minus strand of LGRX02014392.1, from coordinate 5,796 downwards.
AACTGTCCTCACAGGTTCTGCACCTCTCCGCACCGAAGAGGACGTACGATTGCTGCAGGCCAGAAATACAAGTTGCGCAGATTCTGGGTTGTACACTGCTGCTCAGCTTCGAGAAATTTATAGTAATATAATTATGTTGCAGTCCACACCGGTCACCTTTATATGGCTAGCAGGAGAGTTATACAAATCGATCGAGCATTGCCGCCAATCAGAGACGCATAGAATATTCCTGGGCGTAGTATCGAATTATGGATATTCATGCAGAATTATCAGCGCGACAGATTTCAGATGGCGTATAAAAGATATTTCCGACCGATCGCGCATAATCGCCAATCAGAGAAGCCATGAGATTAGATAAACTCCATGAATATGGGTCACACGCGAAATACCATAAGCTGACTGTGCACGTAGGAGGAGCACGTGCTACAGATTTCAGGGTGGCTTACATGAGATATTTTCGACCGATCGCGCGTAACCGCCAATAAGAAGTGCGAGCACCTGAGATAGGCACCATGAATATGGGACGACAAGGAAAAGGGATCGCACGACAAAAGCGAGATGGTTTGCAGACGCTGGCTACGCCAATCAGCGACGCGATCAGTTTCAATTTATATATTGGTAAATTAAAAAACTGCACCACAAAAAGCCCTTAAGTGTGGCGTCGTCGCGACAAATGCGATGCGACTGAATACAGGCTTTCGCAACATGCTGACATGGCATGGTATTTGCGACACGGTGCTTTCTTTCGTCGCACAAAGATTACAGTGTCACAGTTGAATGCCACACCCGCTAGACATGTCGATGTGACCTCCATCCATCGTCCGGTCGACATCAACATGGCAACGCATGTCATTTCATGGCGAAATCGGCTCACCGGTGAGACCCACGCGGGCCGCGGCTGCGGCTGGCTGATTTCACATATCCGATATTATCTCGATTTTGACACATACGTTCACTCTTGACGCTTTGGTTGTGCGGCGCACCTCACACTGTTTTCTGCTGTGCCCTGCTTTGTCCTGCTGCATGTATTTTTTCCTTGCATACTAACTAATTTCCGGTTAGATCGTAACATCCTTGCTGAGTTGCTTTTCCTTGTTCTACAGGTCGCGTTCGTTGTTGCTCTACGTGTGACGCCGCCAGCAGCATTCGGTTCGTTGCTGGTGGCACTTAAAGTTCTTCGTAGACGGCATTCGTTATTGTAGGCCGGCTGACGGGCTGTGCCTAAGCCCGACGGTTTTCATGTTGTCACAAGCTTTCACTAACTGATATTTTGCAGGAATTTACTATTGGTTTTCGAGCGCCTGTTTTGTATTCGTTCGTTCTGTTCGCTTCCCCTATTGTGTGCGTTTTTTCCGAGGGCGATATCTGCACAGATTGTGCAGCGTGGTTTCGAGTCCCACCGCTCTCACTGACTTTGCGCTCTGTAATTTTGCAGGATATTCCTGTTTCGCCGCAATGCTGAATGCCTGCTTGCCTTCCTGATTGCTTGTTTCGCGTGTGTGCTGTTACCCATGGCGTGTGCAACTGGTTATGTCATTTCATCTTATTTCTGACTTGTCTGCGTTTACTGCGTGCAGGTTTTTCTAATCTTTTATGATCATCGGCGAGACGCATGTTGCCGTGTGGAATTTGTGAAGAGTGTATTTTGAGCTATTTTGCTTATTGTTCTCGAATGTTTGCCTGACTGTTTTTATGATTTTTGCAATATTTTTTTACTTCGTTCTGACGTTTTAGCGTTCGCTGTGTGCAGGTATTTCAGTTTAACTTTCATCGCTGGCGAATTGCATGTTGCTGTGCCCATCATCCTGCTTAGCTTTTGGATATCAGAAGTCACTCCTTGATAGGATTTGTTTTGTTCATAGCTGTGACTTCATATTCGAAATAGTATGCACTGCGCTTTTATTGTAAATGTATATGCATAGTAATGTAATGAAAATAGAGTAGAAAATAGAATCATGCTGTGCTAACGTGAGCGCATTCTCCTGTCGATTGTTAGTTAGTTTGAATATGCCAGCGTGTCAAAATTGTTTCTTCCGTAAACTGTAATATTATGTTTACAGTCATAATCTTTTGTACAACTTTTCTAGATTCTGTCCATAAATATCAGTCTTCTTTGTGTCGCTGCGACAATAATGAGCCCCGTACTCACTGTTTGTCGCACTGCGACAATAATGAGCCCCGTACTCACTTTTGTCGTCCCAGAATATAATTGATATGTCGCATGGTGCGACAAAAATAAAAGATCATGCGACACAAGTGAAGTGCTACCTTTCAAATGCATACACCATACAGGAGGGCGAGTAGTGTAGTTGAATAGGGGCGTAGATAGTCATGGGGGCTAGGGGCTCCCACGTTACGTGATGTTTTAGTTTTTTTGAAGTTGGTTTCCTGTGTCGGTTGCACGGGAATGGGCGTCACCCCGTAGATTTTATGTTTTAATTACACATAGGGAACATATTTTTACTGACGGTTGCAGGACATATGTAAATTTTTACTGGAATTGTCAGAGGTGGGCTTTTTTAGCTGCTAAAAAGGCCCACCTCTTAACACCTGGGGATTCGACTTCCTGGTGTCGTTCTGACGGACTGGGGTGTGGTTTTTTTGTTCGCATGTAGGAAAAAATGGCGAATAACAAAAGGAAACGATCAGATGTGCGTGAACGTGCGAACGAAGATGTTTCCGGAGATTGTGCTGGCGGTGGTTCTACTACCTCAGGTGATATGGTCCGAACCCAGTTTACTCAGATGAGTACGTTGAGCTCAAGAGAGATCTTAGCATTTTTTTTTGTTTAGGGCTGTTCCATTTATTGTCCTATGGGGGGGGGAAGGCATGGTATATGGACCCCTCCCACCATGGACATTTTTAAGTGAAAATACAGTGTTAAGCAAGATGTTAACGACCATCATGTCACCTCTCTCCCTCCCTCCGGACAAAAAGTAAGTGCCTTCCACCCCCCCCATAGGGACAATATTAAATGGAACAGCCCTTAGAGGGTTCGTCTCATGCGCGCTCGCATGTTATTTAGTAGTCGAAAGGAACGCGGAAGACCCAGAGAATAACGAGCCCCTAGACTTTTATTTTCGTGAGAATAACGCGGATAACATATTCTGTATCCGCACTGCATACGAGAGATATGTTCCAATGGGTAGATTGTTGCACGAAATGGCACACACCGAGTCACCTTGTGACCGGCTTCCTGAAACCTTTTGTGAGGCAGAGGCACGTTTACGCATCACGGGCAATAGGAATAGGGTGTGGCAATGTGTCTTGACAAAATTTCCTGGGCAAAGAATCACCCTCTCCGATTTGAGTAGCGTGTGCCATGACCTTAAAGAGGCAGGAACATCTACGGTAGATGCGCGTGTTAAAGCCTGTACACCTTGGACGTCCGCTGAGAGTTGCCGGTGGTGGACTCCCATATGGATACTTGATCTTGTTAGGATTGTTTATGAAGATAGAATAGATTTAGATCCCTTCAGCGAGCGAGAGTGTAACCGTGAAAGGGTTAAGGCTAGGACGTATTACACAGAAAAACGCGACGGTTATGCTAGGCGAAATAGGTGGTTTAAAAAGGTGTTTGCCAACCCTCCCGGTGGAACCACAGGGGGGAAGAGTAATATGGGAAGGGCTTTGAAGCGTGCGGTCAAGGAGTTTGAGGAAGGAAACGTGGAGTGTTGCATTCTTTTGCTCAAAGCCTCTGTGGGATACCAGTGGTTTGAATTGGTGTACACACTACCACACGTGTTCCTTCGGGGAAAACCGTCGTTTTTTAATCCTGAGCGACCGGAAGTGGACTCCCCTACCCTTCATTGGTATGTTGTTGTTTATGTTGGAAACGACGTCAGTGGTTTCATTAATGTTTTTAAGGACGTGGGGTTCATTCCAGGGGTAGGGGCGTCCTGGGCGTTCAACAAGTCTAGCTAGGTTTGTTTTTTCCCATATCCCCACTGGAACCAGGTCGAGATTTCGTGCACCTATGTCTCCTACCTACGGCGGGGGGCCGCGGGGTGAGGGGTGGGGGGGTTTAGAGGCTCCACTGGACAACCTTGTCCACTTCCTGATGTTTTCAGAGGCCTTCGAGCAGCTCACCCCAAGCGTGCGGGATAGTTTGCATCTGAAAACCCGCCTGTCTTGCAGTGACCGGTACCACCCTCACCCTCCCTCCATTGTTCGTGTATTGTTTCAGCATGCTTGAACTCTTATACTTGCCCTCAATATATTTCATGCTTAGGCATCTCATAATATGTAACCTTTCTGAGTATGTGTGCCTTTCAATTCAACAGAGCTTGCAACGGCTTCGAGGTTGCACTTCGTCTAGAAGATAGTGCAAAACCGCCTGGAAGCTGGTGAACGGGAGGAGGCCATATTCTTGGTAATCTTGGTCACCCTCCTAAGCTCCTACTCCTGGTTACAGGAGGGACAGTTGGCCGAGCTGGTTGGTGGCCAAGGCCCTTTTCATTGGCCACGCCGGGAGCACGGCCCAGCCATTGAGGCTCTGCTCCTCAGCATTGTGAACGTGGAGGATGCTGAGGAGGGGTCGGTGACCATCCCTGACTTCTTTGGCGCCAACCCCACCCCATATGGTTTTGGCGTGGGGCGGATTGGGTCTCGGAGCCTTTTGGAAGGATTGATTCCCGAAGGCCATCATTACGGCACGGCAGTTGCACAAGCTTCCGGTTAGTCTCATACGCAACCTCCTGTATCGGCACACTTTTCTCCTTAGCCCTTCAGCTGGTTCCCGAACCCTTGCATTTCTTCTATCGGTGCTTGAACTTTTTACTTCAGGCTAGGCTAGCGGCCCCCTCTGGTGCTTCTTTGCTTCACAGTCACCCTCCTAGCACCCCCCCTCCTTTGACTTTTCTTTGCTTCTGAGATACCTCCACAGCACCCCCTTGGCTCTTCTTGACTTCACAGTCACCCTCCTAGCACCCCCATCTGGCTCTTCTTTGCTTCACAGTCACCCTCCTGGTCCCCCTTGGCGCATATCTGCTTCAGCCAACAGCCCTTCGTTGATTATGCCATGCACAACTACCTGCTCCATTATGCGCTTTTAGTGAACGAAACTGTGGTGGTGGCGGCGGTGGTGGTACAGTTGCTGTGGAGCAACTGAGGGTGCTATGTGGATTGACACCACATGGCATCTTCAAGACGCGTGGGGTGGAAAGACGGTGGTTGACCATCCAGTCCGTCGATGTGGTGGATACTCCCAACGACGTGCAAATGTTTATTGACTTCCTTGGTAAAGGGAGCCTCCCAGCTGCCCCTTTGGGGAAACCCTTTGCGTTGGGACTCCTTTGGGGAAACGTGCTGGTGGCGCGCCTTGTGAACACCGGCATATTCCCTGAGTGTGACTATCTCCCTGCATTAAGTAAGCACCCCTCTCTCTCTCTTTCTCTTTCTCACTCACTCTCGCTTTCTGTTTATTCCGTGTTTATTAGGCCTTGTTCTTATTAGAGTTGGAAACCATATCCCAACCACGACTTCCATTTCTCACACAGACATAGCACACGCACACAGATACACACGTAAGAAATGTGTGTAGCTGTGAGTGTGTTAAGATATGTGTGCATCCGTGCATGTGCTGAGCCTGTGCGTGTGCTAAGATATGTGTTAAGATATGTGTGTATCTCTGCGGTTGCTAAGATATGTGCTGAAATATGTGGGTATCTGTGCGTGTGCTAAGATATGTGCTGGAATATGTGTGTATCTGTGCGTGTGCTAATAAGATATGTGTTAACATATGTATGTATCTGTGTTTGTGCTAAGATATGTGTTAAGCTATGTGTGTACCTATGT
>LGRX02014391.1:0-34289 GCA_001247695.2 Cymbomonas tetramitiformis | reverse complement strand
GGTCTGAAAATGGTTTTCAGGGTCTGAAAATGGTTTTCAGGGCCTGAAAACTCATTTTCAGGGCCTGAAAACTCATTTTCAGGGCCTGAAAATGGTTTTCAGGGTCTGAAAAGTCATTTCAGAGCCTGAAGATGGTTTTGCAGGGCCTGAAAATGGTTTTCAGGGCCTGAAAATGGTTTTCAAGGCCTGAAAAGTCGTTTTCAGGGCCTGAAAATGGTTTTCAAGGCCTGAAAAGTCATTTTCAGGGCCTGAAAATGGTTTTCAAGGCCTGAAAAGTCATTTTCAGGGCCTGAAAATGGTTTTCAGGCCCTGAAAATGGTTTTCAGGCCCTGAAAATGAGTTTTCAGGCCCTGAAAATGGTTTTCAGGCCCTGAAAATGAGTTTTCAGGCCCTGAAAATGCCTTATGTGCATTTTCAGGGCTTGGAACACTGTAAAATTTTCAGGCCCTGAAAACCATTTCCAGGGGGCAAGATGAGGACATGAGACTATAATTCTAAACTTTATATAACACGAAAAGTGAATAATATTTTCAGGCCCTGAAAAAAAAGTTCAGGGGGCATCTTAAGAGTGTGAATTCCAAATTTTCAGGCCCTGAAAATTGGTGTAAAAATTATATTATCCATGAAGTTTTTTCTAAGGTGTATAACTAGCCTAGTATAAAACAAGTTTAGACCCTGAAAGTGATTTTCAGGCCCTGAAAACCATTTTCAGGGCCTGAAAATGGTTTTCAGGGCCTGAAAAAAAAGTTCAGGGGGCAATTTTTCAGGGGGCACAAAAAAAGTTCAGGGGGCAATCGTAAGTAGACCCCCATCTGCCGGATGTACTCCTGACGGGGAGACCATGGTGTACGTGTTGCCTACACTATTGAGTGAATCAAGCTTATCCGTGAGCAATTTTGGGGAGTATGCGAGGGGGTAGGAAAAGTTGGAAAAATTCCAAGTGATTTTGGGGGTTCACCTACGCATGCTACTTCAACCGAGGTTTTGAGGTTCAAGATGACCTCGGATGAAACTTTTGACAAGACACTGCAGAAAGAGCAACTCAAGAACTTGACGACTCGGGTCTCCGAATTTTCAAAGGACCTTCGAGTGTCACGGGGAGTCCCTTATATTGCCCACGTTCTTAGGTATTGTGCACCCAACCTAAGGAAAATCCGGAATATTTCAGCACATGCCCTACTGAAATGGCCTCATTATATCTCGCAATCTTGGATTATAGAGGTATAATGCATATCCATTGTTCAAAGGGAACATAGTAGCCCATGGCCTCGCATTGCTTTGGCATTGTAAGTCCGATATTCGACGAGTTATTGACGTTTGAAATATGGTTCTTAGGTTGGGTGCACCCAACTTAGCTTCGGGTAATAGAAACCTAGGAACATTTTGGTATAAGGATGGGTGGAGGGGGCTTCGTGAGCACCCGGGAGGCTCCATTTGGGCTAGGGGGGTAGCGTTAGGTGCATTGTCATCATGCGTGTCATCAGCTGTCATACAGCATAGGCCATAGTGAATGAGGCAAAGCAAATTTGTCCATGATGCCTTGCACATCCTTGTAGTGCAGGCTCCTAGGAACATTTTGGTATAAGGATGGGTGGAGGGGGCTTCGCGTGAGCACCCGGGAGGGGCCATTTGGGCTAGAGGGGGAGCGTTAGGTGCATTGTCATCATGCGTGTCAGCATCAGCTGTCATACAGCATAGGCCATAGTGAGTGAGGCAAGCAGATTTTCCCATGATGCATTGCACATGCTTTTAGTGCAGGCTCCTAGGAACATTTTGGTATAAGGATGGGTGGAGGGGGCTTCGTGAGCACCCGGGAGGGTCCATTTGGGCTAGGGGGGTAGCGTTAGGTGCATTGTCATCATGCGTGTCATCAGGTGTCATACAGCATAGGCTATAGTGAGTGAGGCAAGCAGATTTGCCCATTATGCATTGCACATCCTTGTAGTGCAGGCTCCTAGGAACATTTTGGTATAAGGATGGGTGGAGGGGGCTTCGTGAGCACCCGGGAGGGTCCATTTGGGCTAGGCGGGTAGCGTTAGGTGCATTGTCATCATGCGTGTCATCATCAGCTGTCATACAGCATAGGCTATAGTGAGTGAGGCAAAGCGGATTTGCCCATGATGCATTGCACATCATTTTAGTGCAGGCTCCAAGGAACATTTTGGTATAAGGATGGGTGGAGGGGGCTTCGTGAGCACCCGGGAGGGGCCATTTGGGCTAGGGGGGTCAGTGTCGACAACGGATCCGGATTCGTTGCTCCGGATCCAGACACAAATCAGAATCCGACCTATCGAATCCTCAATTTAAGCGGCTTCGAAAGATACAGATACGGGCAGATCCTGAAATTCTACTGGATTCGAAGCATCGAATCCTGGTCCGTAAAAAATCCGTCAATTCCGACGATTCTACGAATCCAAACCAGCCAAGTAAAAATTTGAACCCACATCCTTTAGGGTGTTTGCCAATATGGCCCTGCTTTCCCAGATGTGCTAAGAGGATAACTCCGTGACATTTGCCCACATTTTGATTAGTTTATATCCCTTGACAATCGAAATTCATATCACAATTGATAATTTGACATTTGACTTTTCGATCGGCAGCATGGAATATAACGGATCCACGGAGACTAATCCAGACATTTTCTGGATTTTCGAGTACGGATACAGTGACAATCCTGAAATTTCGTGTATCCGTTCGAACGAAGCCTGATTTTCGTTGGCTCCGACAGGTACAGATACGAACGGATTCAAACAAATTGCTGGATCCGAAGCGTCGAAGCCTGAAAGATTTCTGGATCCGTCCTACGAATTCGGATTGGACCCGGATCCGTTGTCGACACTGAGGGGGGTAGCGTTAGGTGCATTGTCATCATGCGTGTCATCAGATGTGATACAGGATAGGCCATAGTGAGTGAGGCAAAGCAGATTTGTCCATTATGCATTGCAGGCCCCAAGGCACGAACTTGTGGCAAGTGCAAGAAACCTTGCCACAAGCTCTGGTGCAAAGGGCTATGCAAGCCTTGCTACACCAAGAACTGATGGTTTTCTGATCAGTGTAGTATGACAGGCAGTATGACTGTCATACGGAGCAGATCTGAAAACTGAGGTTTTCTGATTAGTCGGAGGCCTAAGAGGCCAGCAACGGACTGAGAGGGCCTCTTGCCGTGTTACTGTGATTGTGTGGACTTTCGTAACACCGTAAGTTTTTCAGTGTATATTTTCAGTGTATATCGTATATCATTATGGAGTGGTTTACCGACCCGATTTTGTGTCAGAGACGGATTGATGATTTGCACGCGCAGCCAGCGTACGCGACCGCTTTTGCTGCTTTCCAAGATGGAGATGACCTCTCGCAACCGCACATGAAGTTGATTCGACAAATGGAGAGAGCGACAGCCCGACTTGCTGAGCTTAAGGGACTGTCGCAAGTAGCCTCAGGTGACCGTAAGCGTCCGTGGGAGGCAGCAGTAGACCTCACTCAGCTTCCAGGGTCCGATCGCCTTGAATTGACCCGCAACGATGATGGTAAGGACAAGGGTCTCCGCAAGCAGTTTTTAGAGACCCAGCACCACTTCGTGGCACACTCAGCGTCGCAGTTGGCGCTTAATGACGCCAAGAAGGAATTGGAAGGTGTGGAGCTGCCTGAGACCGTCACTCTTGCCTTAGAATTCTTGTCTGAGACAGCGGAGAAAGGTGTGGCACGCGCCAAGGCGCGCGCTAAAATTTTGGCCTTGGTTTCGGACAAAGGCCCTGAAGTGGGCTGGAAAATCTGCGAGAAGCTAGAGCGTAAGTCGTACGCTGAGGATGAGGAAGACGAAAAGTTAATGCGCAAAGCTGAAAAGGAAGTTAAGGCAGAGAAGATGCACGCTGCGCAAGCTGCGGCTGCCAAGGGGCGAACAAAGGGCCTAGGCAGGGGTGCCTATGCTGTGTCTCGTCCGACTGCTCCTGGAGCGCCTCCGCCACCGCCGCCTGTTCAGGCAGGACGTGGCAGCCAGCTCCAATAATGCTGGAATTGTAATGAATGGGGGCACCACCAAAACCAATGCTCGCAGCCGCGCCCAGCCGGCAGAGGCCGTGGCAGAGGCACGGACCGTTGAACTGTGAGAATGTAGAGCCACGATGGCTAGAACAATGTGCTTAGCGGAATGCTTTGCAGTTGAGGTGGAATGCCCAACTTAAATGTAACTTTTGGGGACGAAACCCTAAATTGTAATGAACTTTTGGCCCGCGGGCTTGTTGTTTCCTTGTGTTTCAGGTCTTGAATTGTCTGAGGAAGAGATTGGCGAGGCCGTACCCGTTGTGTGAACAGGACGTTCCTGTGCCCCGTGTTGCGGGTAGACTTAGGGAACGAGCCTCCTTTTGGAGGACCTTCGTCCGCTCTTCGTACGTTATGTCTTGGATTGAGAGAGGATTTGACTAAGGATAAGGATGGCAGGGCTCCGCCCCGAGTGCACCTGCCGAATCACGTGTCTGCTGTTAGGCACACTGCCTTTGTCACTGACGCTGTGCAGGAGTGTGTGCTTATGGGCGCCTTGAGAGAGGTGTCCAGCAAGCCGCGGGTTGTCCTACCTTTAATGGTGGACGACTCTCGGGACAAATTACGGCTGATCTTCAACGGTAAGTGGCTCAATGCCTTTCTGATCTTTCCTAAGTTCAAGTATGAACACCTTCAGCCTTTTGTAGACCTGCTTAGGAAGGATGATGGGTTGTTTTACTTTGACTATAAGTCAGGGTACCACCACGTTGACCTCCACGAGATGTCTCGTACCTATGTTGCTGTTGAGTGGCAGGGTAGATTCTTTGAGTTTTGTGTGCTGCCTTTTGGTCTAGCCCCATCTTGCTGGGTGTTTACGAAGATCAACAAGGAGCTCGTAGGTAAGTGGCGGGGTCTCGGGTTCCGTGTGCACCCCTACGTGGACGATTTTGCTTTTGCTGTGAGGGCTCCTACTCTCACGGACCCCTCGGCTTTGGCTGTGCTGTCCCGTATTATGCGGGACGTACGGGAGGCAGGCTGGCTCGTGTCTGAGCTCAAGTCTCAGCTGTTTTTCACACGGGCCCTTGTGCATATAGGCATAGGCATAGACCTGGAGGGGGGGGTCTTGTTCGTGCCCGCATCCGGAAATTTGGAGGTTGTTGGATCGGCGAATTTCAACGTACGAGTTGGATTCACGTTGGGACACAACCACGTAAACGCCTGTTGGGGCTACGTGGTTGTTGATTTTACATTGATATACAAGAACGTCGGACGACGCTGGTGTTGGTAAAACGTTGGATCAACAGGATGTGCAACACGGACGTCGTTCTAACGTCAATCGACGCCGACGTCATCCCGATGTTGGACAATATGAATATGGATACAACGTGTGTGTTGGCACCACATCCTCGTTGAGCCAGCGTCGGAGTACTTAGACGTTGAACAACATCCTTGTTGGATTGACGTTGGACCAACAAATGCAAAAACATGTACGTTGGAGTTACGTCGGGCAACATCGATGTTGAACATCGTGGTTGCTGCTCCCATATCGGACAACGTCGATGTTGTAGCCGCATCGAGTCTACGACCTCGTCGGTACAATGGCAACGTTGTCCAACGTATGTGTTGTTCAGACATTGGACAACGGCAACGTCGTACTACGGATGCATTGGGGTTGTGTTGGATCAACCCCCACGTATTCCCCACGTTGACCGACAAGCGCGTCTTCCGTGTGCTGGACAACGTGGATATTGATACAACGTGTGTTGTGGCACAGCATCCTCGTCGAGCCAGCGTCGGGATACTTTGACGTTGGACCACGGCATTGTTGGATTGACGTTGGACCAACAAATGCAAAAACATGTACGTTGGAGTCACGTTGGGCGACATCGATGTCGAACATCGTGGTTGCTGCTCCCATATCGGACAACATCGACATTGTGGCCACATCAAAACTACGACCTCGTCGGTACAATGGCAATGTTGTCTAACGTATGTGTTGTTCGGACATTGGACAATGGCGACGTCGTACTACGGATGCATTGGGATTGTATTGGACCGACTTGCACGTATTCCCCATGTCAGACGACACCCATGTTTTCCGTGTGTTGGACAATGTGGATTTATATCGATATATATATACTACGGTATCAGCCCGCCGCTAGCATATGCCAACCGATTGTGGCACATGCCGGCCTGTACCATTTTCTTCGGTACGAGGCCGGGGTGTACCAACTTTGAGCCCCCCCCCCCTGGCACCACCCCGCCACTGGCATGTACCCGCACGCTGATTTTGGTACCAGCCGACCTGTACTAGGGAGTTTCGTACCAGCCAGCCTGGGGTAGGGTGTGGGGGATGTTCGTTGGGGTATGATTTGGGGGGGTGCTGAGGTAAGGTATGTGCCAGCGCATGCCAGCGGTGCGCTGGTGCCAGAGGAGGGGAGGGTGGGGCCAAAGTTGGTACACCCCGGCCTGTACCAGGGAAATTGATACAGGCCGACCTGTACCAAGGATTTCGGTACAGGCGACCTGTACCAAGGATTTTGGTACCGTCTGGACTGTATCAAAATCGGTTGGCATATGTCAGCGGCGCGATTGTACCGCAACATATACTGTATGTGAAAATATATAAATGTTACGGTGTCAGACGCCTATGTATAACGCCGATGTGAGGGCTGTTAGTTGCAATGAGGGATGGTGTGCAGCTTAGGTAGACTTGAAACGAGTCGTCAACAAAATACGCGGTGCACGACAGCTATAATTTGAAGAATGAAGAATCCAGTCGTGTGTGAATCAGGGAATCCTGGGATGACGCCAGTCCCAAAGTACGACGCGTGCGCGTGTCCAAGCTAAGAACAATATAAAGGAGCCGATCCGACGCGGGGTGCGGGTGGATATTGCGATCGTTCGTTGGTCGCCGGATTTGCCATCTAATCGTTCGATCCTCCGATCATTCGTTATCATTATTGTGCAGCCATCTCCCCCCCTCCCCCCAATCTTCCTCCCCCACTCCGAATCCCGCGTCGTCATTCAACGATAGCGTCTCACACGACCGAACAAAAAACAAAAATCCAACGGATGGCGCGGCGCGATCAATTTCTGCTCCGACGTGGCGCATCGTGATGCTCGTGCACCTTAGGGTCGCTCCTCGCCTTTATGCAGATCTTCGTCAACGATAGCGTCTCGCGCGAGCGCCACCGGAAACACCAAAATCCAACGGACGGCGCGGCGCAATCGATTTTTGTTCCGAATCGGAACTTCCGACGTGGGGCATCGCGATGCTCGTATACCTGAGTGTCGCTCCTCGCCTCCATGCCATTCTTCGTACGCCACCGCCTGCCATGCAAAAGCGTCGCGGTCGAGGCGCAGTGGTACAGTGACGTGAACGGCAGTAGCAATGTATGATGTACCAAGTACCATGCAAGAGGTTTGGTCATCGCGATACAGGCGATGTCATACGCATTGCTTTCGGCGATCGTCGGATGGAGGTTCAGTCATCGCCGTTCGTTGGGATCCGAGCTTTGTTGCTACTTAATGACCATCTCCATTCGCTTTCCTCATACATCGCAAATAAACAACAAAAAGCGAACAGAGATGGCCACGGAAATGGCTCGTATTGAAATTCATAACATGTACAGCGAAGGGAGATGAAAATGAACACGAAGCCAATATTACAAAGGCCAGAGAGGTAATTTCAGGGGGAGTATAGTAGATACTACGTATCTACTATAGTCGCCAGGGGGAGTACGTACCAACTACACTCCCCCTGAAATCATACACTACCATCGACATTATCCGCCGCCATTTAACAGACACTTGTACGGAGTGTTTTCAAATCTCAAGAGAGCATCGAGGCATGTTTCCGTTGCAGTGCAACACAAGCGACGAGTTACCTGTGATACGCCGATACTGGATCAAGATTCGTATGAGAACGCATAGTTAATAAATGAGCTGTGTGTGTGTGTGTGTGCATCGGCTACAATTATGCACGTAATGTGTGCTAATGAACGTATCTAAGCAAATCTGCGATTGTCACTAGAACAAGGTTTTTGCTTAAGTTTGCTTAAGTTTGCTTAAGTTTTCTTAAGTTTACTTAAGTTTGCTTAAGTTTGCTTAAGTCGGTATAAATCGGTAGAATTATACACCCGATGACATAGGAATGTCACCAAGCCCGCTTCAGGATGCCCCAGGGTTCACGCGAGAGCCCCAGAATGACTGGCGCGATGCCAGCAGATATGACTCGAAGAGGCTGGGTTTGTAAAAGGCCAAAGATTTGTCTTGCAGTCGACGATGAGTAATTATACACACTGAATCAGTCGAGGTATAAAAGGTTGTGGCAACCTGATTCGCGAAGGCTCGCGTGCACTATAAATATGTCAGGGAATGTCGTGAATGGGGAAAGCCTGTAAGTGGTGTAGTCCAATCAAAATCGCGATCGTCATCATACCCACGCATGTGACATATATACTTTAAAATAATAAATACTTGGAACACTCGATTTCAAATCAGGCGAGGGTTTAAACTGCGGCGGGCGGGGCTTATTCGTTCTTTCGAAAGAGAAGGTTTTTTGACCACCTTCCCTTTCCGCCCTTGTAGTAATTTTGAAGTTTGAATATATAATAAACATGGCGTCTTCTCCTCCCGCACGTACGTCTGGTAGCAATCGCGCAGCAAGACTCCTTGCTGCGGCGGGACGCTCCAACGGCGGGAACGGGGGAGATCCACCGGTGCGAGCTTCAGTTTAAATTTTATGAAACATCATGGTCTTAGACCGACGTTTTGCGTTTGTTTTTTCCCCCCACACAGTCGGGTTATCGGGTGTGCAGGTTGTGGGCCAAGCTGGCCAAGCCGGTGCAGCAGCCGCGTTGGACCTCAATGAGGACGTCAACGAGGAGCCCGCGGGTGAAGAAGGCGGCGCGCCTGAAGAGCCTGCAGAACCGCCGGTGAGTTTTCTGCGTTTCCTGAAACCGTTTGCATATCTTGAACCTAATTTATGTCACACGTTCCGCCGTCAGAGGTTGCTTAAAAAGAGACGTGCGTACAACAAGCGTGTTCCACTTGTGTTGGTGTCTGCATGGTGGTCAGCTCGGGAGGGTACTGCTTCGACCGGCCGGTAAGGTTACATGACAAATGGTTGTTTTTCTTTTCCCCGATGATGTGCCGGTGGGTCGGGAGCGGCGTGCGCGTGGCCTGATTCAAGGCTCGCTGCGCGCCCCCTGTACCCGTGGCTACATTGCATTTTCGGTCGGGGTAGGTGAGGATCCCAGCCGGTGGGTTAGGAGAGGCGTGCGCGTGTCCTTGTTTTGCAAGGCTCGAGGCGCGCCCCCGGACCCGTGGCTCGGTTGAAACGGGGTGTGGTAGCTGGAATTTTCGAGGATGTTTCGGGTTGGTGCGGCAGACCGTGGGCGTAAATGGGTAGGGCACATTGAATACGTATGGTGCGGTGTGAGGACAACTCCTCTGACACGCGACCATATTAAGGGGGTGTGGCCGGTAGGGTGTATGTGTTTGTTTTGGGTGGGTGCGGCAGACCGTGGGCGCATGTGGGTTGGGCAAATCGAATATATATGGTGCGGTGTGAGGACAGCTCCTCTGACACGCGACCATAATAAAAGGGTGTGGCCGGTGGGATGTATGTGTTTGTTTTGGGTCGGTGCGGTGGAGCGTGGGCGCATGTGGGTTGGGCACACGGAATATATATGGTGCGGTGTGAGGACAGCTCCTCTGACACGCGACCATATTAAGGGGGTGTGGCCGGTAGGATGTATGTGTTTGTTTCGGGTCGGTGCGGTGGACCGTGGGCGCATGTGGGTTGGGCACACCGAATACCTATGGTGCGGTGTGAGGACAAATCCTCTGACACGCGACCATAACAAGGGGGTGTGGCCGGTAGGATGTAGATGTGTGTGTTTGTTTTGGGTCGGTGCGGTGGACCGTGGGCGCATGTGGTTGGGCACACCGAATATCTATGGTGCGGTGTGAGGACAAATCCTCTGACACGCGACCATAACAAGGGGGTGTGGCCGGTAGGATGTAGAAGTGTGTGTTTGTTTCGGGTCGGTGCGGTGGACCGTGGGCGCATGTGGGTTGGGCACACCGAATATCTATGGTGCGGTGTGAGGACAAATCCTCTGACACGCGACCATATTAAGGGGGTGTGGCCGGTAGCATGTATGTGTGTGTGTTTTGGGTCGGTGCGGTGGACCGTGGGCGCATGTGGGTTGGGGACACGGAATATATTTGGTGCGGTGTGAGGACAGCTCCTATGACACGCGACCATAACAAGGGGGTGTGAGCGGTAGGATGTAGATGTGTGTGTTTGTTTTGGGTCGGTGCGGTGGACCGTGGGCGCATGTGGTTGGGCACACCGAATATCTATGGTGCGGTGTGAGGACAAATCCTCTGACACGCGACCATAACAAGGGGGTGTGGCCGGTAGGATGTAGAAGTGTGTGTTTGTTTCGGGTCGGTGCGGTGGACCGTGGGCGCATGTGGGTTGGGCACACCGAATATCTATGGTGCGGTGTGAGGACAAATCCTCTGACACGCGACCATATTAAGGGGGTGTGGCCGGTAGCATGTATGTGTGTGTGTTTTGGGTCGGTGCGGTGGACCGTGGGCGCATGTGGGTTGGGGACACGGAATATATTTGGTGCGGTGTGAGGACAGCTCCTCTGACACGCGACCATAACAAGGGGGTGTGAGCGGTAGGATGTATGTGGTTGTGTCGAGTTGGTGCGGTGGACCGTGGGCGCATGTGGGTAGGGCACACGGGATATATTTGGTGTGGTGTGAGGACAGCTCCTCTGACACGCGACCATATTCAGGGGGTGTGGCCGGTAGGAGTTATGTGGTTGTTTCGGGCCGGTACGGCGGACCGTGGGCGCATGTGCGTTGTGGCGTGTCGTATGTGTGTAACATCATTAAATGTAATACTAGGTCTGATAGAGGAGGGCGGTTGCTGCACCTTTTGCAAGACCAAGAAACGCAAAACCCGCAGCCGTAACAACAAGTCCAAGCGTCTTAAGAAAAAACTAGTGAAGTTGGAAAGGGCAAATAGTGCACTTGAAGCTTCTGTCGAGGAGAAGAAACCCCTTCCACAAGCACCGCTTCCCATATTCGTGGGTGGTTGCTCGGAGTACTACTCCCAACTCACGTCCGTGAACCGTCGTCCCAGCTCACGAGACCCACGCACAACCGCCTGGCGTTACGGCCCGGATGTCGCGCGCACTCTGGCGCAGAACTGCAACTTGGGTGAAGTCTCCTACAATATGGTCACGTTCTCAAATCCTTTAGGTCCGGCGAAAAAGTGCGACGGCGGTTTCGCGTCAACCAGAGTCGGTTGCACCCTCAACGGCACAGTTCCTTTGGTGTACAAAGAGTTCAGTCTAAAGCACTGGCCAAGCGCGTCAACCCGCTTTTCCGAGTTTGCTCGGGAACTATACATGACGACCCTCGCCGCGAATTCAGCTCCGCAGTACGTGTCGCCCATACTCCACTTCGGTTTGCGGCAGCTTGGCGAACGAGAACGTCCCGCATGTGCACCGTTCTTACTTTCCATGGACCACGGCATCTCCCTGGACGCCTTCCTGGCACAACCGCCCGTGGCTGTTACCATGACCTTCAAGAGAGACCTGTGCGCCAGAATCTTGACAGGCTTTGCTGCGCTGCATAAAGCCGGTATCTCCCACGGGGACGTCAGGGCAACAAACATGGTGCTTTCCCCGACGAGGCCCGACAGCTTGGTCATCATCGACTTCGGGCTATCAAGGCGGCAGCATAGGGAAGGGCTGCCTGAAGACCACTACCGAAGGCACCGATGGACCTCCGGAACGCCTGACGATGCACATCACAAGCCTGGATCCGTGTATGCGCCGGAGTACAGTAATGGAGGACCGACACCTGCAACCGACATGTGGGCGATTGCCCCGATCCTCGTGCGCATCTTGATTCGAGATTCACGTGACGCCCTTAAGAGAGTTAATGATGATGCCACCAGCGCGACTGTGCATGACATCCTGGGGAAGCGGTCGAGCAATACCTATGTCAGCCGTGCAATCTGGAACCCAGTTATGGACTGCGTGCACCGCGAGCCCGCGAAACGGCCATCCGCCGCTAGCCTTGCCCGTCTTTTTGTGGCCTCCAAGGCGGCTACCGATGGCAAGTTAGTGATGTCTGGGAAACCAATAAGCGCCATTGGATGCTAACCTAAGAGGTAGGTTTGTCGCCGATGTCCTCGTATTGGGTATTGGATGATGTTCATATGTTCCCGCCTGATGCCTGCATTGCGGCTGCAAAGCTGCCTTCCTGGCATGCGATAAATCACAGCGATCCAGCCAGTTGGATGGAGATGGTTGGGTTTTTTACTTCTGAAAACCGACGTACCATGCCTTTTGCTGCAGGTAACATCCACACCTCGTCACGCGTATTGCAGCCAGGTTGGCTTGGAGCGGTGGTCTCTATTGAAAATCTGGACGCTGGAGCAACGCCGTCTTGCTGGTGGGTTATGGCCTGAGAGCTCGGCGGACTCCTTTGCGTTGCACGCGCAAAGCTTGCTGCTGGACGTCTTTGGTGATCAACATCTTCATCACGCTATATTCGTGAAGGCCGGGGAGTGTCCGCTGACCCCCTCCGCCAACTTTTTCGAGTTTGCAGGGTGGCCGCGGAGCGGCTGGTCTGTGCCCCAATTGGGACATCCCTACGGCCTACGGGGCCTGCTGCGACTTCGTGTATATGCCACGCCCCTCGACGGCAGCGGTTGCCATGGTTGGTGGGGGGAGGTTGTGCTTGTTCACGGTCCGTGGGGTCACCCTCGGTTACACTTCACCAACGTCTTCCAATCGTTTTTTGGGACGCAGCTTCACCGAGACCTTACAGATGCCCCCTCCATTTCAGAAGACTCCCCTCTCCTTCCTGTCAGCCGTCTCTTGACCTACGCGGAGCTTGGCGTTCAAGTGGATGCAGTGAACGCCAAGTGTGCGGCGTTCTCAGCTTGGCGTGCCACCGCACTTCGGATTGGCCGATGCTCATTGTGCAAGACCAGGCTGCCTCGTGGAACCAGGAGGCGGTGCCCATGCCGGCAAGTACGCTATTGCGACATAGTCTGTCAGCGTGCGCATTGGAGGTTGGTGCCGTTTGGGCATAGGATGGAGTGCACGGCCCGCAAACCGCCGGCACCGTGGAGGTGGACCATTGAGGATCATCTAGCTTTTATGACAACATGGAATAGTGATAGTGTTAATAACGAGGCAACAGCTCGTTGGCAACAGCTAATAACACTCTTGAATAGTGAGGGAGAACAAGATATGTAATACAATTTCTATACACTTCTTATGTGTAAAGCCAAAATGAGCTTCTTTGGGAATTGGTGTATTCTTTGTACTCGCGAAATACGGCATTGTCGTTGAGTGGATTCCGCCCGTGCCCGCCGGTACACTTGTAGACCTCACGTGAGCGCGCACCACTTGTCCGTTTTAATGCTCCAATTATTAACGGTACATTATGGAGGCACCTAAAACTTCCAGATGAGTAATACTTTTGGCATTAAAGTGTATTGAACATCGATTGTGCGGTGTTTTAGGTTGCAGGCACGTTAACCGGTCTGGGTCACGAACCGCTGCGATCCGCGTGTGCGAATGCGTACATGACGCTTGACTCTTGGGTGGACATGACTGAATTTTTGCGGTACCGATGTCGGGCGTTCTGCTATGTCCGCCGCATGCGTCAAAATGTGGAGGGAGCCGAATCGTACTCCTTTGAGTTCAAGTTTCACGGGCATTGCCTGTACGGCCCGGATGCATCATGGGGCTCGCTGTTGGAGGGTGCACGTCCCCAAGGGAATGCAGAGATGTTTCTCCTGGATGTGCCGGAAACTGCACGAAGGCAATGGGAGCCCGAAAGCGATGCATGTGCGATGTTCGGTTCGCTAAAGTGCCCGGAACTGCGCTATGATCCACGACCGTTTTCTTCGCGTGCCCTTTTCTTGGCGCTGGTGGTTACCGCCGTGCGAACCATGTTCCACCGTGTCGTCCAATGGCGGGTGGAGTCGCTCCAATCAGGCAATGTTGTCGTGGAAGGTCAGTTGCGTCGCGGATGGTGGAGGAAAAGCTGGGTGACCACTGGCCGGCCGGGCGAGACGTGGATGGCGTTCGTGTATGTGCAAGACAAGTATGCCGCGACAGGGGATCCTGCGCGTGGAGATATCATGGTGGAGGCATGGTGTCCTGAGAATCCCATCGAACCTCTCATAAAATGCACTGGATACAATGTATCACAGTTCGCGCCGGAGTGCATATTTCGGCAGATGCGTACCACTAAAAAAAATCCCAAATACGGCAGACCTGACTATGCCAATCGTGTGGTATGCATACGTGCAGCGGAAGGTATCTACGCTTCATCTTTTCAAAACCGCGGGCAAAGCGAATCCACCAGTTTTCCGCACCAGTGCTCCCACGGCCACGAGTGTTGGAGAACAATAATCTACATCCATGCGCACTTTGCGGAATACTGTCAACCGATTCCCCCGAGCTCCCTGCCGAAGAGACAAGAGCCTTGTTCCGTATGTCGCCGTGTCCTGATTGGGAAAGGCGTCCGTCAATGCGGAGGGTGCCTTTTGCGTGTGTATTGTTCACCTGAGTGTCAGCGCGGAGACTGGCAGCGGACACACCGACACGAATGCAAGGCCATCGCTGTGTCGGAATGGAGGAATATGGCGGGGCTATGGGAATATGGCGGTTATGTGTTCAAGAATTTGAGCGTACGCTGCGCTGCCCGTATGATCACGCGGGGTAATATTGGGCCGTTTTTTGCATCAGATACCCGAGCTTCGCGACCTCGTGTCAGCAGTGGGACAATGTGAACTGTGAACCCCGATAGTGGCTGAGATAGTGGTGGTCTGCGGTGAACTCATGTAAGCGGAGTACCAATGCCCAAAATAAGCAGTCTGCATGGATAGTAGCGAGTGCGCTAGGGAAGGGCGTGGCGCAGCCCCCTAGATGTAAGCAACTTTTGAAATAAATTTTAGAACGTCTTGTTGAATGAGCGTATGTCGTCTCTCAGGTGGTGCGATGCGCGTACAGGGCACACTGAATACGTATGGTGCGGTGTGAGGACAGCTCCTCCGACACGCGACCATAATAAGGGGGTGTGGCCGGTAGGATGTAAGAGGCTGTTTCGGGTCGGTGCGGTGGACCGTGGGCGCATGTGGGTTGGGCCACATAAGTGTATTGCAACCTATGCCCATGTTCGGTGCGGTGTGAGGACAGCTCCTCTAATACGCGACCTTACAGTACAGGGGGGTTGTGTGGGCCAGGGGGGGCAGGAGTACGGGGACAAGCCATGGCTAAGATTGTTCCCAGGAGCGGACGCCCATTCCGTGCACACCCAAAAGTATCCGGCGAACGTAGACGTCCTGTTGGATTACCACATCAGTGCGGGATGTTCGGCAGATGACGACCAGTTGAATGCCATCAAGGAGTTCCGAGGAGGAGCGGCGCTCGCCGTCTACACGGCCCAGTTGGCAGACATAGAGGTCATCCTGAAATGGATAGATTGGATCAGCAAGGAGCTGTGTAGATTGTTGCGGTTACTTGAGGAATACAGCAGCGAGGAAGAGACGCTAGGTAATGCGCAGCGCGCATTACCTCCTGACGAGCCCCTCCCTAGGGGGAGTAACCGGCAATTAATTGAAACGGGCTTGACTATTACCGAGCTCCGGAAAAAGCTGCACGGCAACATTACGATCAACACCAAAAGTTGGAAGCTTGCACGCGAAGCTTTCGGCGAGCCCCCCCTGACCCCGGAGTTCATGAGGATGGGGGTGGAGGACCTCCAAGATTTCTGTGTTCGGCTTCGTGCCTGGTGGGATTTGGCCGTTAGCACCCAGGAACTGGTTCGTCATGAATATGAGGAGACGCTGAATCCGAGTTCGAAAAGTCTACTACCGTTCTTCGAGGTGGGTGGACTGTTTTCGAGTGCGGTGGCGAAGTATAAAACCCCACCGTTGATATCCCCGCACGGCCGGGCGCAGGTCCGTTGCCTATGGGAGGCTGGTGACGCGCATGGCGGCCAACCGCAGCGAGTGTTTCGTAGAGTGTGGTGGTACATGCGAGATGAGATGGTGCGGCGGGGAGACTGTATCTATCGCCATTTGGGGGAGAGGACGCCGGACACAAAAGTATTCCTGCCGGCGCCTGCTGTACTCGGTCGTTGCGTTGACAGCCCCATTCAGGTCAAGCACACGGACGTTCATGCGCATTCCATGGAGGAACTGCTTGGGCTGGATCGGGTGTATGGTGAGCCTGGAATCCGTACCTACTCCGCCCTGATGTGCCTGGATGAGCAGGGTTACACTGAGGTCTTGCCTGAAACGGTTGAGACGAAGTACTGGCCGGAGAACGAGGATGGTGTCATGCAGCTGCCCGCGGCTTTCCAGGGCTTCCCCACCGCCTCCCCTTTCCAGCAGGCGCGCGTGGGAGGAGGGCCCGGTTGGATGACCGTGTGGCCGGCCACGCTCACCGCACACCAGGGAAAGTGCCCTGGTCAGGCCGTGCCTGGGCTGGAAGGATTATTCAGGCAGAGGTCCCTGTCCCTTTGCGTGTACCATGCGTTCTCGTACCTGGAGAAGGGTGTCATCGACCTGGACAACGCGGTGCACATCGCCTCACACGGGTTCACGGAGATGTACGGCATGCCTATACGAATGGTGTGCATAGCATGCGGTGATGCCATCCAGTTCAAGGGCGGGTACGATCTCCTGCCAAGGGTGCACGCCTGTAAGGCTTGCATACACCCCCTTCACGAGGGTACAGATCTGACGCAAGTGGGGCACGTGATGTGCGGCAAGTGCTTTGACTTCCGGAATGAGAGGGGAATAAGGCCACCGCTAATGGTCCACGAGAGGCACCGGGGATATGCCGCCACGTTGCAGGACTTTCAGGCGCTGGAACCGGCGGAGGCACGTGCGCGCGCGGTTGTCAACTTTGCAGACGTGGCCATGGGTGCGCGCCAGATTCTGCTCGCCTTCGGTCCGAGTGCCGACCTCTCACCGGAAGAGCGCGCCTCCCTCGGGGATGTGAAATGGAACCTGCCTCCGGCAGAGGCACCAAGCGCGGAGCAATGCGCGGGACCCCCCCTGCAGTATGGGGAGGGGACGGTTGTTGTGCAAGCGTCAACGGTGCAGGGGTTCCATGAACACCCGCTCTTCCAGAAGATGCAAGTGTCTTGCCCCACGATGCAGTCAGTGATCAAGGCGCTTTGCGTGTCTGTACATCGAACTGCAGCCAAACCCAGCATGGTGGCGACGGATGAAGGAGCAGCAGCTCCGGCTGCTGCTCGCGCTGACGAGCATGCGGTGCTGCTTGGCCACACACCCGCTGTTGGCGGTGGTGAGCAGCCTAAGAAGCCGCCCAAGAAGCCATATTCACGCAACCGGTCTCCAGCTGCCCAGCTCCGGCGGCAGGCGGATAGAAAGCGGAAGGCGGCGGTGCGAAGACGGCTGACGACACCCGTCAGGCAGCCAATGTTCGACGCCAACGGTTACCTAACCAGTGAACTCTTACACCAGCTTAGCTTTCCCGGCATGGAATTGGCGAAGCTTGTGGCTTCCGTCATCACCCACAACTGGAATTGTTCACGGCCCACGTTCGCGTGTCGGTGCAGTTGCCACCTGTCCCCAAAGGATACCCCTGGCTGGCATCGGAACGTGGCCTCATTGCAGGCAGTCCCACCTTGCCTTGGGCTGGCTGCGCGTAACACTAAGGCGAGGAGTGCACCTATGCCTGCCACTACAGCACCTCCCACCGTGCCATCGCACGTGGCAACTTCCGGCAGGAAAACATGTCGCCCTAGGAAGACGCTGGCAGCCATGGAATGCGGATTGGGGGGCCAACCGGCGACCAGTGCTGCTGCACCAATGGCTGCTCCCGCGGCCACACCGGCCCCGGAAGCACGCGTCGTCGGGGCAGCTCCGCCCTGCCCCCAAGGCCTGACGGAGGGCACCTTGGTGTATGGCAATGATGGACGGGTGCACCATGTACGGACTGCGGACATGCGATTGATGCTAGATTTTGCGTGTGACGCACCAGGCGAGGAAGGTCGACTGATTTTGGACACGGAGGTCAAGCAACTTCCGACCGACGGCCCGCACGTGATCGCTGAGCCGGGTGTTCTGGACGCCAGAATGCAGCTAACCCATGTACAACCAGCGCAACAGCAGGGCTTTGCAACCGACGACGCCCTCAAGGAATACCTGGCATCCGCTGGGCTAACGTTAAGGGATGTCCCGTTTGACGGTGATTGCTGGCTTTCCGTGGTTGCTCCGTACATCACAGGTGCGGATGGACGACCCTATCACCAAGTGCAATGGAACGGCGTGAAGTTCTGGACACGCAAGCTGCGGGAGGCTTTAGTTGAGTATATTAACACAAACCCCACCTGGAGCGATGGATCTGGCCGCCGCCCGGAGTGGCTGAACGATCCCGAATTCATCAGTGATCTGCATGAAGGGAAGGCGCACAGTGACGAGCATTCGTTCCTGGTCCTGGCGAGCATGGCCAAACGGGTTCTGCAGGTGTACCGGATATTCCCCACTCAAGAGGAAGTGTTGCGCCGGAAGTGGCCACAAGGCGTCAATCACAACAATCTCGTCATGCCCGACATTGACAACGCGATATACGGCCAATATGCGCCCTTCAGTATGCAGTACTTCTGCCCGCCCCCGGAAGAACCACTGACGAGCACCGAACCCATCCGGATCCTGCACATGCTGGAGGTTCCGTTATACGACCCCAAGCTTCCGGAAGATGACCAGACATGGGTAACTTACCCTGGCCACTTCATGCGGATCCTCACGGAGGAAGCGGCGGTAAAGGAAAAAGCTGAAATGGAGAGATTGAGCAAGGGAAAACGCGTGACGACGTCCGATGGTGCGCCAGGGAAGAAATCGAAGAAGCCGTCCAAGACTAACTAATCAGGTACTGCTTTGGATCTCATCAACAATCGCTTTCTGCAATCGACATCTGCGTGATGGATTACAGCCGGTGGGTTAGGAGTGGCGTGCGCGTGTCCTTGTATACAAAACCTTACAAATCCTAATATACTGGTTGTTGTCATGTGCAGGCAAGAGGCGCTGCTGTTCAGAGTTGGAGTCGAGCAGCTCCCATCGCAGCGGTAGAGTGATGTTGCAAAGCAGCGTGGCAAACTCATCTAAGCAGTAGAGCAATGTCAGAAATAAGCAATCTGCATCGATAGTAGCGAGTTGGAGTCGAGCAGCTCCCATCGCAGCGGTAGAGTGATGTTGCAAAGCAGCGTGGCAAACTCATCTAAGCAGTAGAGCAATGTCAGAAATAAGCAATCTGCATCGATAGTAGCGAGTTGGAGTCGAGCAGCTCCCATCGCAGCGGTAGAGTGATGTTGCAAAGCAGCGTGGCAAACTCATCTAAGCAGTAGAGCAATGTCAGAAATAAGCAGTCTGCATCGATAGGAGCGAGTGCGCTAGGGAAGGGCGTGGCGCAGCCCCCTAGATGTAAACTATACGTAAATGTAAATAAACAAGTATTGCGTTCCTTTGTAACCGCCTTTCCGCCTCGAGTGGCGGACCACCTGTTTGGAGAGCCTAGCGGGCGCGTGCGCAAACCGAAGGGAGGGGGGTGTTAAGCCCAGTTTGTTATGCGGTTTTGATGTAGTTATGTGGTTGATATGTTGGTTGATATGTTTGTTGATATGTTGGTATGGTTGTTATGTTACTTATGTGGTTGGTATGTGGTGTGTGCTGTCCGGGGAATGTGCAGGAAAAGGCAAAGGTCACGAGAACCAGGAAGGCCTCCGAGGTTCAATGCGATATTGAAACCTACATCATGGCTTCTCCACCAGGCTACGATATCGACGCCGGACTCATAATACACCTCAGCAAGGCGTTCAAGCGGGACCCCCCAGCGAAGCAACGGCATGCGATGATCGTGGAGAAGGTCACCACCATTTACCCCATGCTGACGCAGAGAGAGGCGACGAGAAAAGTGAACGCTCGTTTATACAATCGCCGGGCCGGCATAATGCAGCAAAAGGGAATGACGCTGGCTCGGTTTCAAGCGGATGATTTGGCAGCGTGCAAAAACTTCAACCTTCAGGCGCTGGCGTCGAAGAGGCCCCATCTCGTGATTCCACTGACACGCGCTGAAGCGCGTACCAGTCGCCCCCTCCCCATTGCGGCAGGTGGGGCGCGGGCGGAGCCCATGGCACCGAGGACGGAGGTGTCGACCCCGCCAACAAGCCCTACCACGCAGTGCGGCACGCCAACGGTGGCTGATGCGGCAGGAGAACCGGGGGGTGCACATCTGCATGGGGGGGGGGCAGCAGTGTCCGGCGCACAGGCGCCCGGGGCAGAGATGACTCCGCGAACCAGCGCTAGATTCCAGCGCACGAGGCTCCGACGTGCCGCGCGCGCAACAGGCCAACGAATCAACGGGGAGCAATCCGTGGCTTCACAAGCAGCCCCAGAAGACGTTCCAGGGAGCGACTCGGCACCTGTGCGTACCAGCCCTCGGCTAAACACGCAGCATGAGAACGCGAATGACCTGCAGGTGGAGAACGATATAGCAAGTAAGTCGGCCCCTGGGACCAGTTTCCGTTGTCGGTTTGACTAGCCTGGCCCCGTGTGTAGGTGGTGACGTGATGTTGACTGGTTTGCAGTTCCAGAGTGCCTTCGATTACCTGTGCGTACCAGCCCTCGGCTAAAGAACGCGTACGAGCTGCAGGTGGAGAACAATATAGCATGTAAGTCGGCCCGTGCGTGCAGTCTTTGTTGTCGATTTGACTAGCCGGGCCCTGTGGGTAGTTGGTGACGTGATATTGTATGGCTCGCAGTCAAGAGGCGCAAGCTAAGCCAGCTGTTCTTCGGGGAGGAAAGCGCCCTTGAGGGCCTGCAACGCCTGCTGCAAGACCTGCTTCCACAAGTAGAGCAGCTGGACATCGCCACCCTCGTCGCGCATGTCGCCCGAGTGCACAAGGAAACGGGGAAGCGCGTGAATATGACTGCGAAGGCCGTGTTCTTTACGGTACATATGCCTGGATTCAATCTTCTGCCTGTCAAGCATGCCAACCACTACGAGAAACAGGCCCGTGAGACGCTGGACAAGCGCTGGACGGCCGACCTGCTAAAACACAAGGAATCGTCCGAGGCGCTTGAGGCTGCCTTTAAAGCCACCTGGAAGAAGGTATCTGCAGTGCAAAGGCGTGGCGTTCCGCGAACGGCGCGCTCCTCCAAGAGCATGGCGGAACCACCGGCGCCTGCGCGTGTACAGGGCAAGAAGCACATGAGCAAAATCTGCCCCGTCGGACGGAAGGCCCACCTTGTGCGCACCGGGATGTCCTCTAAGGACCAGAAGAAGCTCCACGTGAATCAGAATACACAGGCGGGGGAGTTCCTGCTGGAGGACTTCTCGCATGCGGACTACGGGGAAATATACCCTGCGGATGTTGATGACTTACATGGCACAGTGCGCGACATGGAGATCTTCGTTGGCATGGATTGCTTCGAGCATGACACGCCAGCAGCGTGGCGCGCGCTGGGGCACCCCCCCGTGATGCGGTGCCATTGCATCGGCGTGAAAGCGTGGGAAGACCGACCGGAGGATCCCGTCGGAGCCTTCGATTACTCTGTTTTCCACGACGACTTCTCCGTGGAGACTTTTTACTGGGACCAGCTGGTGCAAATGAATCTGGTTCGCGTCCCAGAGCTATACGTCACGGAGGACTACCGAGTGTGGTGGAAAAATCGCTCCGGTGACAACCGAGAACTTACAACCGACGAGTACCGAGGCGGCTTTGGGGACGCGCGGCCGAAGCATCTGCGCACCACGTCGTTCTGGGAACGGGTGTAGTGTTGATAAATCGCCGAGACGTAGTACGGAATTAGCGGACCCCGATCACTCATAGAACCCACACGGCAGTCGTGTGCGAACAGACGTGGGGCACATGCAATACGCACTAGGGAGTGCGCTAGGGAAGGGCGTGGCGCAGCCCCTTAGACATCGTAAACATGCAAATATTTTTAATATTGAGAACCCGCAAAGTACATGCTCCAACTGCCTGTCGCAACTTGCCTCACGGGTGGAAAGCTTCCCTCGCCGACATGATTGCTGCGGGTGCGCCTATCGTCCTCCTGTTGGCCAAGTGTTCACGGGGTGGGGATGAGGGGGGGGGAGGCAGCGCGTGCAACCTTTGTTTGCCAACAACCATGGTGGAATACTAACAATCGTCGTATTTTTGCAGGATCTTTATGCAACGTACGGCCTTAGCCTATCTGACGTGATGGACATTGCATCGGAGTCCAAGGGCACCCGCACTAGTCTGCGATCACTCCTCCGTCGACGAGACGGAGCGCCCCCTGCAGGAGGAGGGCCATTGCTTCGGGCGGAGCATGACCGCCTCACCAAGGTGGCGAAGACAATAAACGCGGCAAGTGGCAATGTTACTTCGAGATGGCGTGTGACGAAGCTACCTACGTGGCCGGCCAGTATTGGGGCCATGCGCATGCCTGGGGAACTGTTAGGCCCCGACGAGCAATTAACGGAGAACCAGACCTCACATGGCAGCGCGGTACCAGAGAATATGTCGTTCGACCTAGAGGAGGTGCCTGACCTTCTTAAAGCAAGCGCCGATGGCTTCTCAGACGAGGAGGGACCTGACGACGCGGAGACCGCACGGCTACTGGGGCAGCTACGTCTGGAAAGTGATGCCACCGAGTATAACGAAAACATATTTGTCCAGGTACGTACGACAGCAACATTCTTGTGTGCTAAGTGTATTGCCAGCCCACAACGGGTGTATAAAGAACTAACAATGCGGTATGGGGTTCGTACGCACGGTTTGATGAAGCAGGCCTTCCATGCCCACGGTTGCGACCAGGCGTGGCCAACAGACTACGACATGTGGGACGAGCGCACGGCCACGGAGGCAGGTCTCATGGATGAACTCTTGCGCACGGCCGAGGAAGGGCAGGACGTGGACATGCCTGAGGAAGAAAATGTCGTGGACATGCCTCCGCCGGAGAACCTGCAATGGGACATCCGCCCAGGTGAACCGCTGTTTTGTGACAATCCGGATAATGATATAACCGTTGGTGAGGCGGTCTACTACTTCATGCAGTTGCGAATGGACCAAGGCTGGTCACGGCCAGCTTTTGACAGATTTCTGAAGGTCCTGCTCATGCTGTTGGGTGGGCCTACCCGATGTCGCTTGCCAAGCACCCTATATAGGATGCGGACTTACATGCAAGTAGAAGATCACATGGCATATGCGGTTCATGTATGCCCGCGGTGGTGCCGACATTTCCCCCGAGAGGCAGATCCGAGGAAATGGGACCCAACGGAGGAGTGCGGTGTGGTGCTGGAGAAAGACGAAGCGGGTATCGTTGTCAAGCGCTGCAAGGAAAGACGGTTTGAGGTTGTGAAAACCGCGGACGGGGAAAAGTTGCGCCCGAAGGAGTGGTTCTATTATTTCCCGATCGAGGATACCATCCGAAGATGGATGGAATGCCCAGAGTTTTGCAAGGCCCGTGCCCGCCGAGACGCGCGCTTACAGTGTGACTTCTGGACATCGGAACTGGCGAGAACCATAAACCGCCACGCGTCCGTTAAGGGCGCTCTCTTACAGGACGCTCCTAGGATCGAAACCCCCGTTGGAGGTGATCCTTATGTGGAATACGCCGAGCACCACGTGATGGTGATTTCCCCCGGGGCGGATGACTGTCAAGTGTTCAACTCAGATGTTGGGTGACCCCCCCCCACACCATCTTGCACACCCCATATATACACAAGCATGTCGTGCAACCAGCCGCCGCGGATGCAACTGGCTGAGCGCGTGCGCGGGGATGTGGAGTGCAGGTCTTACTCCATGGGTGTCGGGGTGGTCAAAAGCGAAGACCTTCATTACTCGGTACGTATGAAGATGGTGGATCTGGATGGTGGAGTGGCTACAGGTTAATCCAGGTATCCAGCGTAGCTTGTGGCTTGTGGCATTATTAGCTTATTATGGTGGCAGTAGCAAGCTTGCAAGGGGAGAGGGGAAGGAAAAGAGAGGGGAAGGGAAAGTGCGAGGAAGCGCGCCTCGTAAATGTGTGGCATCTCGGACTTTCACCGAGATCTCCAAACCAAGGGTTTGGCGCTCTGTTTTAGGTAACGCCACTTGCACTCTGCAGGAATCTGAAGCCAAATGCTATCGCATATCTTTGAGGAATGGAAGGTGGAATGGGGGTGGCACGAATGCAGATGAGGCACCGTGACAAGTTTCACAAGTACCTATGGATGACAAAAGGGCCACGGCAGAAGATTGTTAATCCGTTGGTGGTATGGGGGCTCTTCGAAGACGAGATGCTCAGCCTGAGCAAGGGTCAGACGGTTGACGGAGCAGCTTTTGTGGTGCACGATGCGTTCCTCAAGAAATCTTACCAGCTGACCGTGATCCTGGGAATGGTGTATGCCGACTCCGTTATGCGGATAACGATGGGCAGGTTCATGGGAATTAGCAGTTACCGCGCCGATCCGTACAGTCTGTTTGAGGGAACTGTTGGTCCGGGGGGGCGAGGGATGTATTTCCGGGGCTATTTCAAGGAAGTGGAGCAGCAAGGATGGACCAACTCTAAAGGGTCAAAGAAGGTGTGGGCGGACGATGCCGACGCAATGATCACTAAGCAGATGCACGCCTCGATGGTGGCGAGCACAGAATCGGGCGCCGAACCAGCACACGCCACAGGGAGACACGGACGAGGTGCCTTGGAGCGCATTCCGTACTTTGACCCGATGCACGCATATGCCCACCCATTCGCACATTGTGTGTTGTACGGGAATGTAAAGAGGTGCCTCAAGCTCTGGTTTGGCAAGCTGAGCAACAACACGCACCCTAGGCTGGTTCTGCCGAAAGCGATTGTTGATGAGATCCGAAGCCGGGCAGCCCTCATCCAACCGCCTCACGACATAGGCCGCCCGTACCATTGCGTGGTGAAGTACTTGGGTGCGTACACGTTCAGTCTTCCCTGCTCATTATTTCAGAAAGAGGCTCAAACGCACTGATGATAGCCGCGTTTGGCGCTCTGTTTGAGCTACTGCCACGAACGAATTGCAACCTGACGAAAACTGTCGCCAAAAAGATAGGGTTGCCAAGTGTGCCTCCATCTTTTCTGCTTTTCGATGAGAAGCTTCCATCGAAAAGAAGAAAAGATGGAGGCACACTTGGCAACCCTATCTTTTTGGCGACAGTTTTTGTGAGGTTGCAATTCGTTCGTGGCATTAGCTCAAACAGAGCGCCAAACGTTGTGCTTATCTGAAATGACTCGCGACATGTGCAGGGTACGTGAGGGTGCGGCTGTGCCTGACCTATCCATGAACAAGCGCAATGGTGTTTGTCGTTATGGGGAGTGCGTGTGCTGTTGTGTTAGTTTGTGTAAATCGTACCCGGGGAGGGGTGTTGGGGGGCAGGTATGTGGACCATGGAGGATTTCCTGAATTTCGTGGTATACTACTCACCTTGGTGTTTGGCGATCTGCTGGTCCATTGGAACATGGTCATGGAGGCTGCCTGACAACACCTGCGGCGGGCGGTGTTGCATTACACGCGAGGGATGGTAACAGCAGATAGCCCCCTCACGGAGACGGAGGTACGGCGGGCGCGGGAGGTGGCAAAGGAGCATTTGTGGGAGCACGCCGCGATCATGGAAGATAAGGGCCCGGCGAAGATGCTTACATTCAACATGCGTCTGGCGGTGGTGCACCTGTTCCGGCAAGAATACTATCTAGGGGATGTGGGTGCGGCCATGGAGTTCTGGGTGGAACGAGGTATTCAGCGGGCGAAAGGAATCGTGAAAGACTCTCACGTCAAGAACAAGCCTGTGGAGGCCATCATGAATGGGACGTGCGAGAAGCTCGCCCTGGAGGCATATGTAAGCTTGCATCCAACAATGCGCTCCCTACCGGAGTTAGCCAACGAGCTTTACCCCGGCCAAGCAGCGGTCTCGGTTGGGCTTGTGGACCCAGCCGCGGAGGCTAAGACATCTCCTTGCTATTTCATGGGTACCGGTAGGCGCGTAGCTCACGACGCACCCGTCCTCGCAAGCTGCTTAGCACAACTGCAGCATTTGGTTGGCATGTTGCACCCCCGGCAGCAGGGCGCACAGGCATTATGCACGTGCGATATCATTGTGTACTTGAGGATGTCCCTGAATCTGGAGGAATTCACGTCTTCCTTGTACACGAGGGCGGAGAAGCGAGTCTCCTACCACGTTTCCATCTCGGACACTGGCTTCGGGAACTTGCTCCCGACTGGGCTGGACTCCCTATCAGAATTCCCATATGCGAAGGTCCTTGCATACTACCTGGTGATAGACACCGAGAGCCAGCATACGGTGTGCCGTTTGGCCAGTTTGCGAGCGTACCGTCAGGTAGAAGATGAATATATGGAGAACCAAGGAATCACTGTGCTCGCCAGAAATGATTACGTAGAGCTGCTACTGCCATGCGCGCTCATCGGAACGAAGGCATTATTCGTTGAAACAAAGAGTAAAGACACGGGCGACAACCTCTACCATGCGGTGCACCTGCTGCGTGAGATCCAAGGCATTCATTAATCCCCTTCCGCGCTTCGTTCAGGTAATAAGAATGTGAACTTTCCTGTGGTGTCGCACGTGCCATTTTCTCCTAGGCTGCTCGAAAAAGTCACAAGCGGCAAGGGGTGTAAGTTACTGAGAATCTGGGGTGGGATGCGCAGCTTCCAGGCCTTCTCTCAACTGCAACAGCGAGCAGTCCCCGACGTTCCCAACGGTGCTGCAGATCTATCTACGGCAGCAGAATCATTCCCCTGTCACTCTGCACGTGCATGTCACCAAGCCACGTGGGGTATACTAGATAGATAGATAGATAGATAGATAGATAGATAGATAGTTAACTGGAAGCTGGATGGAATGGGTAGCATCCCATAGTAGTGTACGCGGTACCCAGCTGCTGACTGTTTGATTGAAGGGTTTTAGGGTTTAGGGTTTAGACCCTAAATGTGGAACCAGTCACAATGTTACATTTGTAATTATCTTTGCGATGGGAAGCATTGTCCTGCCTACACGTGTCTTCTTAACAGCCAATTACGTGCATGCATGTGTATACAATCTTTAAATATCCAGCATATAGCTTTCTTACACGTGTGCATATCTCCTACATTCCAGCCAATCACGTGCTTACATTTGGATAAGATTCTTAAGTTTTCTTAAGTTATCCTTGAGCCATGTGGACAATATCCTCCTACCAAGAAGCTTCCACGTACTTACATTTTCTTAAGTTTTCTTAAGTATAATTCTTAAGTATACTGTCGGCCAATAGCTAACTGCCCCGATTTAAATATGCATAGTGTGGGTTTATATCGAAAACTTAAGAAAACTTAAGAAAACTTAAGAAAACTTAAGGAAACTTAAGAAAACTTAAGAAAGTACTTGCAGATGTGTGTGGAGTATATAGCACATTTGAGCAAAAGTGCATATCGGTCAATGCCAATGCAAGGTGCGCCAAAGCTCGATGCTATCATCATGAAAGTTTATCATTCGATTCCTTTGTAGAGTAGAAGCTATATCCTACGTTCGATATGTCCGATAATTCTCCTTGCTTGATGTGCAGTTTTATCCCTTAAATAAGCTGAATCGATAAATGATTTGTACAACTTTGCGTATCGCAGGCCAGAATTTGCACGTGCGTGCGATATTTTGACGAGGAGTTGTGCACCGGATATATGGCATAGTATGATTGCCTGGCACTTAGTGACTATACTTATTTATGCGCGTGTATTTTAAGGCATGCTTAATTCTTATCACATGCCGCCGGGCACGCACTTTGTAGCACACACACTGTGCGAAACAATAAGCGATACGCACACGATATACTGCGCTTCGCACAGTTGTAGCATATGTCGATTTTCACCGCTCGTGTGTTTGACGGATATTTGCGATGCACTGCAGTATTTCATGCGTGCTATTGTGATGTGGTTTCGCAACCTCCTTGACTATGACGCTGATGGTAACGAATTCGTCTATGATCGTGAATACGACCGGCCCTGTTGCGCTGATTGCGGAAGGTCAGATTCACTTGTTATGCGAGTGACTTACCCACATCGATACATATGTGTCGACCGCGCGAGTTGCGAGTTCTGGCAGGATACCGATGATACCGAAATCCCAGAGTTGCTGTCCTCCGACTCCGACTAAGGTATACATAAAGCTCAATACCTCTTACACAGCCTTCATTTCTTGCTTTCGCTCACCATCGTGCCACCCCGGCCACCTCCTACCATTCTGAGAGCCACCCGTCTGATGACAGCCCACGGCCACTTTCTCCTTTTCAGATGCGGCACAGAGGTCACCTATAGAAGTGTAGCTAGCATTACGAAGCACAATCGAGGTCTTACTGACAACACCTTCGACTATGACTTGGTACTCGAGCCGTTTCTTTTCGGAATTCGGTGCGGCCTCACTTTCCAACTCTTCCTTCGTAGCAAAAGTCTTAGGGCAATAAGGGCACTTCCAAGGGAACGTCATCCCTTCGTGATACAAGTGTGCCCCTTCGAGTATGCTTGCAGTCGTGCGTAGCTTGGCAGTATTGTTGGTTTGATGACAGGTATCCTGCTGTGCTTCGCAAAACGCACACCCGTTGGTGTGATTGCATGGCGCTATGCCGCACATCATATTGATCCACTTCAAGTCGCCCCCACCCTTCGTTGTTAACGTGTAACACTTGTTCCCGTGAATAATCCCGGTCTCCTTTATGTCTTCCAGCTCTTGTAACATACGGCTCATAGCCTCCTTCACTTCATGATAGGCCTCCTTCCCCTCAAACACTAGTACTGACTGACTGCTGAAAGGGGAGTTGAGGCCGTGGAAATCGGGGTCTTGTTCAGCTTGAGGCACGATTACAGTACTTTGAAGGCCACCGACGTTTGGGAAACACCGCGAAAAACACCAGCACCGTCACCAGCAAGCTGCACCTTGATGTTCGTCTCCTCAGGTAAGTATGTTTCACAATATGCCATGAAAGCCTCCTTGAATGACAGCGTTACCCCCTCCACACTACCCAGTACTAGGGCCTCGGGCTTGGCTGTTTGAAAATATTGATTCATAAGTTGCACTGTCTTGTTTTTGCTTGCGTGCCTGCTCAGGGACGGCATAGTCACTCCTGGTGCTATGTAGTGTTGTTCATATTTATCACTCTCGGCCGAATATTTGTGACTGAGTGCATGGATAAGATACTGGTACGGCCATTCAGGAATCCTGCACCGAAGACGGATGGCAAGGCCCACCTCGGCAGTCCAGTGTTGCTCAATACGGCGGACGACTTCCCGTTGCACGTCTCTTTTCAGGTGAGGAAGCTTATTTATGAGTTTGGTGAGCAACTGTTGAACATGCTCTGTTTGAGAGTTGTCGCAAAGCAATTCCGCCATGGCCTCTTCGCCATCAGCATAGACTTGGAATTTGGTCTTGATATATTCGTCCAGGTCTCTAACCATACTCCTTAAGTTTCTTTTCCTCACTACAGGGCTGGAATAGTCTGCCAGCGCGGTGCGCTGGCGCAGGCGAGCTACGCGCCGTTGCTGCTTTGATTGCGCGCTTTCAGATTACGAGCCGCGATTTTGAATTTGAATGACTTTTGTTTTTCAGCTCCAAGCTGCTCTTTTAAGTCTTCAACTTGCTGAGAGAGACTGGCTATTTGTGTCTCTGCAATATCCCGTAGTGCCTGCATACGCTCAAGCTTGGCGGTGTCCCGGCTGCTTGCAGGTGGAGTGCGCGTGTAACTACGGCGACCTGGAGGCTCACTTGTTTCCTGTTCCTCTAGTGCTTGTCCCTCTTGAGTAGCTGCATCCTGTTCGTTGGCAACCTTAGCAAATCTGTTAAAAGCATTTCCTTTCTTAAATGGCATGCTAATATGAAAAAACTGCTCCTTAATATTTAAT
The DNA here is from genome assembly GCA_001247695.2 of Cymbomonas tetramitiformis. Lineage (NCBI taxonomy): Eukaryota > Viridiplantae > Chlorophyta > Pyramimonadophyceae > Pyramimonadales > Pyramimonadaceae > Cymbomonas > Cymbomonas tetramitiformis. Next base: position 4,347 of record LGRX02014391.1, on the reverse strand, counting down.
AACTGTAATCTTGCAGTGCTGCGAAGCCTAAGTGAATTGTGATGAGAAATGAACCAGAATTGTGGTGCGCCCAGTATTTATGTGGTCATCACGGACCGAGAATCGATCAATATCGAATCGATATCGAGATATGTTCCATTCGAGATGACCTTGTGTCATAAAGGTTGAGTTTAGGGTGATAAAACCGAGAAACCCTAACTGTTTACCCTGCACCCCCCTATGTTTGCAGTAGTTTTCCCACCGAACCGACTCGAATCAGCCAAAACGGAGTGAAACACCGTTTTCAGCAACATCAAAATAGGTAATATTGATATCAATATTGATAGCATACATTGGAGAACTCGCCGTGCAATGCCCAAACCCCTTAACGCTACATTTCGACCCCCCCGTGGGTGCCATGTGAGACTCGCGTGTGACAATCGTATACGATTGCCAAGCAGGTGCACTAGCTCGGACACCCAGACTCACGTGTGACAATCGTATACGATTGTCAAGCAGGTGCACTAGCTCCGACACTCAGACTCACGTGTGACAATCGTATACGATTGTCAAGCAGGTGCACTAGGTCCGACACTCAGACTCGCGTGTGTTGTTTGTTTATGAACAGGAGGTACCGCTGCCACCTAAGGAGTACAGTAATCACTCACCAATAAGAAATAATAGCAATAAGAAACCAGCCAGCGTTTGGGGGTCACAACTTGACGAAATTTGCTGGCTAGCTTTAATTTCTTAAGAAATTGGCCAAAATAAGAAATCAAGGGGCTGGCTGGCTTGAATCATAGTGAAAGCTAGTTAAGAAATTTTGGCTGGATTATTTGGTGGGTTTACTCGATTTAACAAGGATTTTGATGGTTATGCACAATTTATCTCAATAAAAATATCATACAGACTATTGAATTTTTTCGAACGGAGGTGCAAACGCTGGCTTGTCGGCGAAAAGTGAGTTATCAGATATCACATGGCTATTCAGATGTACCGCGCTTATGATTGCGCATATGATTGCAAATTACCAGCTATCACTCTGCTGAACAGTTGGCATGTGGCATGTGGCTTGGGGAAATTAGCTCCCCAACGCCCCGCGAATGTGACCCGATGTGAAATATCACTTCTCGATGCCTAGTAATAACTTCTAGATACTTCTCACAACTTCTAATAACTTCACGGTATCATTTGCATATCTCACGCGCCCACGAGACATGCATTTTCTGTTTTGCAGTCAGTTTACAGACGAAATTAGCTCCCCAACGCCCCGCGAATGTGACCCGATGTGAAATATCACTTCTCGATGCCTAGTAATAACTTCTAGATACTTCTCATAACTTCTAATAACTTCACCGTATCATTTGCATATCTCACGCGCCCACGAGACATGTTTTTTCTGTTTTGCAGTCATTTTACAGACGAAATTAGCTCCCCAGCACCCCGTGAATATGGCCCGATGTGAAATTCCGCTTCACACTGCCTAGGGATGACCTCCAAATAATTCTCACCAACTCTAGTAACTTCCCCGTATCACTCACATATCTCACGCGCCCGCAAGATATGCAATTTCTGTACCGCAGCCCTTCTGCGACCCGTTAGCAGCCTGGTGGCCACCGCGGTGATCAAAAATGTGAAATATTGCCTTTGAATGATTTCTTTTAACAACTAAGTACTTCCTGAACACTATTACAAGTATTCTCTTAAGTTTTCTTAAGTTTGCTTAACTTTTCTTAAGTTTTCTTATCTTTTCTTAACTTTTTGCGTATAAACCCCCACAAGCCTCCATACGTATAAATTGTAGCGTTGCAATTAGCTATTGGCCGATGGAGTTATACGTTGGTGATATAAGTAAAACTTAAGAAAACTTAAGAAAAATGACACCCAATGACACTTAAGACAAATGACCGATGACACCCACCCCACCCTATGACACTTAAGCAAAATGACCGATGACACCCACCCCATCCTATGACACTTAAGCAATGACCGATGACACCCACCCCACCCTATCACACTTAAGAAATGACCGATGACCCACCCCACCCCCTATGCCAAAGCTAAGCAAAATGACCGATGACACCCACCCACCCTATGACACTTAAGACAAATGACCGATGACACCCACCCCACCCTATGACACTTAGCAAAATCGATGATGACTCCACCCCCTCTATCACACTTAAGACAAATGACCGATGACACCACCCCAAACCTGATACATTAAGACAATGACTGATGACACACACCACCCTATCACACTTAAGACAAATGACCGATGACACCCACCCCACCCTATCACACTTAAGACAAATGACCGATGACACCCATCCCACCCTATGACACTTAAGACAAATGACCGATGACACACACCCCACCCTATGACACTTAAGACAAATGACCGATGACACCCACCCCACCCTATCACACTTAAGACAAATGACCGATGCCACACACCCCACCCTATCACACTTAAGCAAAATGACCGATGACACACACCCCACCCTATGACACTTAAGAAAAATGATAGATGTCACATCACCTACCCAATGACCAAGTGTAAACATACATACATACGTCGTAATGCGATTGGCTCAAACTAACAATGAACAACATATCCAAACTAATGTGCATGCAGCCTGCCACACGCACGATCACCTAACAAGCAACGGATAAGATTAGCAAGCTAAGCAACCATACAGTCTTCGAAAGCTGCTCCATGTCCTGCAAACAAGTCAAGCAAACAATTAGTAAGCGCACAATCATGTGACCCTCAAGCACCCCTCAAATCACTGCCCACGACAAAGCTGTCACGGTCAGTGATTGTGGGCCGTGTCGGGGGGGCATAAAGTGAGGCGTGTGACCCCTAAGCACCCCTCAAATCACTGCCCACGACACATCTGTCATGGGCAGTGACTGTGGGCCGTGTTGGGGCGCATAAGGTGAGGCGTGTGACCCCCAAGCACCCCTCAGATCACTGCCCATGACAAGCCGGACTAAGCTGTTACGGGCGGTGATTGTGGGCCGTGTGGGGGGGCATGAGGTGAGGCATGTGACCCCCAAGCACCCCTCAAATCACTGCCCATGTCATAGCTATCACTGGCGGTGATTGTGGGCCGTGTGGGGGAGCATAAGGTGAGGCATGCGACCCCCAAGCACTCCTCAAATCACTGCCCATGATACAACCGTCCCGGGCAGTGACTGTGGGCCGTGTCGGGGGGCATAAGGTGAGGCGGGTGACCCCCATGCACCCCTCAAATCACTGCCCACGACACAGCTATCACGGGCAGTGACTGTGGGCCGTGTTGGGGGGCATAAGGTGAGGCGTATGGCCCCCAAGCACCCCTCAGATCACTGCCCATGACGTAACCGTCACGGGCAGTGACTGTGGGCCGTGTCGGGGGGGGGCATAAGGTGAGGCGTGTGACCCCCAAGCACCCCTCAGATCACTGCCCATAACATAGTTATCACAGGCGGTGATTGTGGGCCGTGTGAAGGAGCATAAGGTGAGGCGTGTGACCCCCAAGCAATCCTCAAATCACTGTCCCTCTCACAATTGTCGCTGGCGGTGATTGTGGGCCGTGTTGGGGGGCATACGGTGAGGCGTGTGACCCCCAAGCACCCCTCAGATCACTGTCCATGTCACAATTGTCATTGGCGGTGATTGTGGGCCGTGTTGGGGGGCATACGGTGAGACGTGTGACCCCCAAGCACCCCTCAAATCACTGCCCACAGCACATCTGTCACGGTCAGTGATTGTGGGCCGTGTCGGGGGGCATACGGTGAGACGTGTGACCCCCAAGCACCCCTCAGAACATTGCCCATGACACAGGTGTCACAGGCAGTGATTGTGGGCCGTGTGGGGGGGGGCATAAGGTGAGGCGTGTGACCACCAAGCACCCCTCAGATCACTGCCCATAACATAGTTATCACAGGCGGTGATTGTGGGCTGTGTGGGGGGCATGAGGTGAGGCATGTGACCCTACACTTCAAATCACTGCCCATGTCATAGCTATCACTGGCGGTGATTGTGGGCCGTGTTGGGGAGCATAAGGTGAGGCATGCGACCCCCAAGCACTCCTCAAATCACTGCCCATGATACAACCGTCCCGGGCAGTGACTGTGGGCCGTGTCGGGGGGCATAAGGTGAGGCGGGTGACCCCCATGCACCCCTCAAATCACTGCCCACGACACAGCTATCACGGGCAGTGACTGTGGGCCGTGTTGGGGGGCATAAGGTGAGGCGTATGGCCCCCAAGCACCCCTCAGATCACTGCCCATGACGTAACCGTCACGGGCAGTGACTGTGGGCCGTGTCGGGGGGGGGCATAAGGTGAGGCGTGTGACCCCCAAGCACCCCTCAGATCA